>OY282643.1:23212655-23405155 GCA_958299015.1 Tetanocera ferruginea | reverse complement strand
ATCTTGATCTTGATCTTGATCTTGATCTTGATCTTGATCGTGATCTTGATCTTGATCTTGATCTTGATCTTGATCTTGATCTTGATCTTGATCTTGATCTTGATCTTGATCTTGATCTTGATCTTGATCTTGATCTTGATCTTGATCTTGATATTGATCTTGATCTTGATCTTGATCTTGATCCTTGCAATAAATACATGCAAAGGATAAATTTCCGTTCCATTCATGACTCTATGACGTTAATATTTTTTTTTAATATTTAACATGAGATCATAGAAGTCACTTCTACAGTCTTTCCGTAAAAGTTGTTTTCGAATCTGTACTCATTGTGTTATAATTTCATGCAACGCTTGTGTTGCGTGATTGCTGCAAGAACAGATTTCTCCATTTATAAAGTCAAAAAAGCTATCAATACTGTCGTCAAATTTAATTCATTGATGCATCTATGCAACGAAATTTCAATTTTGTTGCAGAAGCTGCTATGGCTCCGTTGCACTTTCGCAGCATTTTCGGTATTATAACTTCTCGTGAAGTCCTGAACGTTTTGAATAATTTTGTTAAGTGGACATAAACACAGCCTTTACTTTATTATGCCGTAGCTGATGATGATTTCAATGATATATTCAATGAAATTTTGGGAAATTTTTTTCTCAACTTTTTGCTGTTAAACGTGGCCTATCTCGTAAAAACTAGATTTTGTAGCATTGAAATTGAAATGATTTTAAAATATTTAAATCAAATTTTATTAATTGATAAAATTGTATAAAATTACATAAAATTTTGTTTTTTGTTCAGATAAGAGTTATTTTTAAAATCATGTATACATCTTTATTCTTTGTTCAAAAGTTTTGTTTGCGGTGTTGTTGCGGTCTTCATCCTTTTTCTCGTTTCTATTCAACTACAATTAAAAATACATCCTTATTTAAAATATTTATGTCTGAGTTGCTATGTCTTGGACAAAGAAGTCAATGATGAGGTTCGCTATGTCGGCTTCAAATAGCGATATTCATTTGTATAGTTCTTTGCGTTTGACTTTCTTATTCTTTCTTTTCCATTAACATGTGGCATGACACTCAAAATCCTTGATTTCGAACTAAAAAAAAAATAAAAACATACATGGAAATAATTTCATAAGACCATCAAAAAGGCTTGCAAAATTAAACTTGTTGCCACAAAAAGTAATCAAATATACCTATTTATTTCAGTAGGGGAGACTCGTCCCCGTTGTCTCAAGTACTAGTTGTCACAACGCCGATATCTTTTGATTCAACACGTTATCGAGTTAAATATCAATGTCATCTATACTCTATTGCAATTTCTAGCATCCCAAGAAAGTTTAAGAGCCGTTAGTTTTGTTTTGCAAAAATTAAAAGAGATTTAAGAAACTAAGTTGAATTTGTGTATTTTTATATTTTTTAAAAATTTGTGTTTAGACAAATAGAAGTGTGTAATAATCAACTTTAAATAAATTTCCAATACAATTAATATTATATTTTGCAAATACTTATGAATTTTTAGATAAAACCTTATATTTAAATTTACAGAATATTGTTTACATTTTTTTCCAAATGGTACAGGTTGTCACAGCGCTTGTGGGGCTTGCTGTCACATATAATTTCATATAACCATTTTTAAAGTATTCTATGTTTTATTTGAATTTAAGGAAATATGCTAAGAAATCGCAAACGACTTACAAACCGAGGCCGGACATATTCAGATATCATGATGCAAGCCGGTTACAGCTAGTATTAATAAAGATAACGTGGATTCACTACGTGTAGTTTTTTGTCAAGCGTCAAATCCAATAACAATTGTCGTCAATATATGTATAAACTGCAAACGTTGTCTACTAATGCATTGAAAGTGATTGTTTGATACATTGCTGCTTAAATTGTTCTTCGGAGTGCGGCAGCGACGACGATTAAGAGGTGTGACAACGGGGACTAAGCGTTGAGACAACTTATCCCACGGGTGGGGTTACTTGTCCCAGACGAGTTGAATTTTTTAACTAGAAAATTTTTTGATTTATTTTAAAATAATATTCGTTATTCATATCAGGATTGAAGAATAAAATATTGAATTTATCTTGAAAAGTTTTGCAGTGCCATTATTACTTAATTTTTGGGATATACGGCAGTTCATTCAAATTTTGTGACAACTAGTACCACTCTCCCCTACATATGAAAATCAACAATATTTTTGTTTTAATTTAACTACATTTTAAAAAAAAATAAATGAAATCAGCAATTTCACAGTTCATTAACTCTTGCCGCTTGACGTTATGTACTGATATTAAAATATTTGAAATATTTTACACTCATGATAAGAAAAAATTTATTGTAACACCTGTTATTGTTATTTCAAATTTTGTAAATATCGCCTTATCATGCCTGTTTTCTGCTAATTATAAACTTCAATACCAAAAAAATTCACATCATTACATCTATGTAACTATTGTTGCTTCACATGCAAAAACAACAAATTTATTTTTGTAATGCAGAAAAACTTCAGAGAATTTTAGCTAATATAGATAGCAAACATTGTTAAAAGCAACATTGAAGCAGAAGAAGAAGATGCAGACGAGCAAAGTTTTTTTGCAGTACAAACAATAAATTTGCGGTTCACAGCGCTTCTCAATGAAAAATATGCGCGTCTTATGGCTTGGATTGAAGAGCACTAACAATAAGTTGGCTTTGAAGCTATGTTTAGATGCACCAAACTTGGCTTGGTACAATGGTCTGCCTAAAGTAAACAAACCACAGACAAAAAAATTTTATGTCAAGATTTTCTGTAATTGATAAATGCATTATATTGCTTTTTTGTGATTTTTATTTTTTTTTTCTATTTCCATCATTTGGGAATTATTTCGTTTTTTTTTTATCATCATTACAAGTTGTTAACTTTTAACGAGCAAAAATATTTTGTAATATTTTTAGTCTTAAAAGTCTATCGGCAACATTATAATTAGCTAAGTCGTGTGTGTTAATTAAATTGATTTGTTTAGCTCTTACACAATAGCATCTTTTTTAAATCGTTAATTAAAGAATGACATTTTTTAAGTATTGAACAAAAAGTTTGAGGTGGAACACTTTTATAAGCATGTCTGCCTTGATTCGAAATGGCATAATAAATAAGTGCTTAAGAAAATCAAAACAACGCGTGACATGTTTTATGTAATCCAAAAGTATCAGTCAATAATTATTGCTTGTAAATATAATAAAGCATAGAACTGGTACCAACCAAAACCATTTCGTTTTTTAAGGCAGTATTCTAGTCTAGAGATACAAATTTTGGGTGTTTTTTTTAAATGCGCTAAAAAAACAAACCAAAAATATTTTGATGAACTTTTTTTTAAAAAATATTTAGTGCTATTTAAACATTAAAAAAAAAAAAATAAAAAAAAATGGGAAAATTGAATAAATTATAGGCAGGTACAGTGAGGGGGTGAAAAATAGGGTGCTTCCTTGTGAACATGATTCCAACCCTTCTGGTGATTTACAAAAGAAAATAAAAACCAGATTCTTAATTTGTAAGAATGGTCTGAAATACGGAAATTAAAAAAAATATGTTTGCAAAATGGCGGGTGTTTGAAAACAAAAAGTGAGTTTTTGCCCTTTTTTAATTTTTATACCCGTAACCTGAAAGATCACGAAGCGACTCCGGTATAGAAAAGTATATATATTCTTGTTCAGCTATCCATATCCGTCCGTCCGTCCGTCCGTCTGTCCGTCTGTGTGTTGTCCGTATACACAGGATAAGAAGCAGGAGTTGAGTTAATTGAATGAAACTCGGTACACATGGCCGCATGAACCCAAGTATCTGCAGTATTGAATACTTTTTGAATCCGCCCACGGACACGCCTACCTCCCATATAACGCAAAAATTTAAAACTGCATAACTCAGCTCATAATATGCCAACAAGAATAAAATTTGATATGTATGTGTTTTGTATTAATACAAAGATGTCTTCGAAATATGGAGATTATCCGCTCACGGACACGCCCACCTCCCATACAACCCAAAAATTGAAAGCACAATTAATAAGCGTCTGCTTAACTCACAGCGATAAAATTTAGCACGAATGTTTTTTATAACAAAACAAAAATGATTTTGAAAAATGGAGATCATCCGTCCACGGACACGCTCACTCCTATACAACCCAAAAATTGAAAACGCAATAAATAAGCCTCTGTTCAACCTACAGAGCTAAAATTTGGCACATATGTTTTTTATAAAAAAGCAAAGATGGTTTTGAAAAATGGACATCATCCGCTCACGGACACGCCTACCTCCCATACAACGCAGAAATTTAATACTGGATAAATAAGCTCATAATTAAACTACAACAATAAAATTTGGTGTGTATGTATTTGATATCAACACAAATATGTCTTCGAAAAATGGATGTCATCCGCTCACGGACACGCCCACCTCCCATACAACCTAAAAATTTAAAAAGCAATAAATAAGCCTCTGTTTAAAGAACAGAGATAAAATTTGGCACATATGTTTTTTATGACAAACCAAAGATGGTTTTGAAAAATGGACGTCATCCGCCCACGGACACGCCTACCTCCCATGCAACCCAAAAATTTTAAAACTCAATAAATAAGATTATGTTTGTCATAGAGAGATCAAATTTGGTATGTATGTATTTTATACCAAAACTAAGGTGTGTTCAAAAATTGGGAGTAATCCGTGCATGAACATACCCACCTCCCATAGCGAAAGCGCAATAAAGGCATTAACTGTGAGCTACAGGAATAAAACTTGGTATGTGTAAATTTTTCATCAACATTTAAATGCATATAAAATATAGGTTTCAACCGCCCACGTACACGCCCATTTTCAATAATTTTTTTTTTGGAAAAGTAGGTTTAGGGTATATCATAGTCGGCCTAGACCGACTTTAGACTTTCTTTACTTGTTTATTTATAGCTCCATACCAAATTTTAAGTTAATCTGTTCATTAGAACTTGAGAAATCACGTCCACCGTATTAGAAAAAGTAGTTTCGAGAAAAACGTGTTTAAAAGCGTTTTAAATTTAAAAATTTTAAAAATTTTTTTTAATACTTTTTTTCTATTGTTTAAATTTAAATAAACAAAAAACAAAAACAAATTGGCCATTTCAGCCCTTGAAAGGACTTTGACCGAGCTTCTTAGGATCGATTGTGTTGTGTGTGTTATTAAATTTTTGCACACAATTGACCGAGAACTGGACCTACATGTTTTATGCCGACTCCGAACGGCTAAAGTTCATGTTCTCAAGAAGCTTTACATGGCATTATTTACTCTCTGAGGTTTGCCATTGTCTGCAGAGAGGTGGTGACCGATCAGAAAAATTTTTTATTGAAAAAACTTTTCGCCACGACTGGGGATCGAACCCGGGCTCCGAGCATGCTAAGCCACACACTTAACCTGCATGCCACGGTCACCACCAAATTTAAATAACTTTCTTATAAAAAACTGGCTGGTAGAAATATTCTTGGTTTTTATTTTATCGAATTTGTAACAAACATACAATATTTGTACCACTAGATTAAAATGCGAGTGATAATCGTGATTGACTTCCTAGCCAGAGGACCAGGTTTCGAATAACCACCATGACAGGGCCCTTTGCTTTTACCTTTCTTTAATTCTTTCTTCATTTCTAACCAACTGAAATGAAAAATGTATTAATAAATAGATGTTTGGAAGTTGTGGTTGATGATAAAAAGTTTGGACAGGTGTGCCTGATTAACTTGAAATGACTAGGCAAAGACAAAACCTCAGATTTAAATTAACATGTTCATATAACTTTCCTCCACGTAAAGAAAATATTGCACTCATTTCACTAGACTTCCCTTTCTTTCATAGTTATCTACCACCTCCTTTTCAAATCAAAGCAGACTTGACTGAATAGGTTTGACACGATGACACGCCCTAGACGTGATAACGTATTCTTTTCCACATTCTTGGCTCAATACTTTTAGACATTCTTGTCTATAACAAGTTAAGAAAGGCTGAAGTCGGTCTAGCCCGCTATGGAATACCATTAACCACTTATAATATTTAAATAAACTATGTGAGAATTAAGTTAAATTTAAATTACCAACAAATTTAAATTCGTTGGTAGAATTTAAGTTGGTCAGATTTGAGTTTTTCACAAAAATAAAAATTTCTTCATAAAATTTATATTAATTCATTCATCAATTGTGAAATTTGTTACATTTTACCCCATCGCACCGTCAATTTTGTGAATTTTTTCTATAGGAATTTTTTTCAAACATTTTTTTTTTTCAAAACGTGCACATATCTTTTTCTGGCGCTCCGGAATTTAAAAATTTGTTTTTTTAAAAATCGCTCCTAGGTGGCGCTGTAAACACAATCTTTATGCAGTTTCAGTACCGATTTATATGATATGCATATACTTATATATATGATACCATATAAGATAAGGTGCGAATATAAGGCTGCAGTGGTTCAGCCGTGAAGGTCACAATTACATACGCACTAACGATAAGATTATACTTTGAATTTAGTGAAATTTTTTCTTTAGCAATTTGTTACGGTAAAATTTTGTATGACAACGTATACATGTTAGACCGTTTTTTCGTTGAATCGGGTGTGAGGATTTCATATCTGGCGTTAGTTTTGGTCTAGCTGTGCACGTTTTAAAAAAAAAATGTTTGAAAAAAATTCCTTTAGAAAAAATTCACGAAATTGGGGGTGCGATGGGGTAAAGTGTACCCCAGTCCCCTTTTTTTTTGTTTTTTGTTTAATAACTTTTCATGCCCGAACCGAAAATCGCCCAGGCAACATCAGATTTTTTGCCTCCATACAAATCGACCCAGCCTAATAGATACACATCAAGAACATTAGACTTGAATTGGATTTCTTACAAAAGATCTTACTTGTTTCTTTAGTCTTCTCATCAAATTTTGCACACAGGTTTTTCCAATTTTCCTGGCATTATAAACCCACTTGTGTAGGAAATCACGTCTATTCCTGGCTCTGTTTTAATTCTTAAGATGGTTCCTTTTCATTATTGGCCAAAACCTTTTTTATCAACATATTTGATTTTTTCATATTTTTGGCAACGGGAAAATCGTTGTCCATTAGCTTTCGAACTCGACTTTTTGCAAGTTCTTCCATCTTAGAGTTACGATTTGAAACTTTTTGAACGAGAAATTGGACGATTTCAAGTTATAGTGCGATTTTATTTTGGCGACGAGTGAATTGGAAATTTTGAATATTTGAGCCAAATCCCAAGAGGGTGTATTCAGCTATATTTTTATCCACGAACCCTTTTTGCGACCAGCGCCCTTTTTTCGGGATGTTGACTGTTCTTACTTGAATTTAAATATAACCTTTCTAGCAGTTACCCTGGAAACGAAGCAACAGGATTTTCAAAATTTGCGTAATTATTTTCTTAAGCCAATATCTACGTCATTTTTGAAAAGATTTCATTTATTTTTTTTTTGTATTTAAGTCTTATCAATTGCTTAAAAAAAATTATTCAAAATTTTACCGTTATTTTTTTGATAATATTATATATAATTTGATTATATATAAATTATGACTTTTAAAAAGAAATCACAAAATTTGTTATTTTCTCAAAATAAGGGTAAAATTTTTTTGTTGTAAAGCGAAAAAAACTCAAATTTGCATTTTTAATTTACTTTCAAAGCTAATAGCGCATTTAAGCTAAATTTATTTCTACTTGACACTAAATTAATAAAATGTCCGTGGCATTGAAAAATCATGGCACCCCATCTCCTATGATTTTTTGGAAAAAATTAAATATTTTTGAAATATTTTTTAAATTTTTTTAAAAAATAAATAATATCCAAAAATAATTTTTTTTAGAAAATAGCCTTATATCTTTAATCAATTAAAAACAAAAGCCTCTAATATATTTTAACCATCTCACTTATTCTACATATCTTATATATTAATACGTGAACACTAAAGTTTGTCGTATGCTTTTTTGGTATTAATTATAACTCAAAATAAATTAAACTTATATAATTTGAAAGGCTATGTTGCCCAGATGTGCAGAATGTATATATAAATGATATATCTGATAGAGGGGGTTCCCAACCTTCTAATAGAGAAATTAAATTTTTGTGAAAAAACCCTCTCTTTGATTATTATGAAATTTGATTGAGGGAGAGTTCTTGAGTTGGTCGAATTTGAATTTTTTTAAAAGTAACAATTTCTGAAAAAAATGTAGTTTTATCCATTCGTCAAATGTAAAATTTGTAAAAGAATGTGTTTTGAATTCAAAAATTTGAATTTCCATTTGAATATCTTGGTCGGATTTTAACAGTTTTTCAATTTTTCTAATTTTTTCTAAAAGTTTGTTAAATTTTCTTTCAAATGTGATAAAAATAACAGCAAAGTTCTAACCAAAAGTATTTTTAATGAATTTTCTTAATATTATCTTTAGTTAGTTAGCGTGTGTTTCAACCAAATGCCAAGAGCGAGAAAAAAACTGTCTCAAATTGAATGTTCTAAATTGGGAAGCCAATATCTCCGCCATCTGTGAATAGATTTTATTTATTTCTTTTTTGTATTTAAGTCTTATCAGTAAACTTAAAAAAACTTTTAAAAATAAAACCGTTTTTGTTTGTTTATATTTTAATTGTTCCTTTTAAGGTACTATTACAGTGTGTAAAAAATGAAAAATTTTTTTTTTTTTTTTTTTTAGAATCTGGTTCCTTAAAGTCTTAAGAATGCATATACGAAATTTTAGAAAAAAATATCAAATGAAAAAAAAGATATAACATACATTATATTCGTATGTCACGCATTTATTCATATATTATCGTTCATAGAAGAAAATCTAATCGCGTTTTTCTCGAAACAAGTTTTTTCGAATTGGTTTCTAAGATATCTCGAGTTCTGCTTGATCGATTTCAATGAAACTTGATTTATTGTGATCTTCATAGACTCTGTTAAGCACTCTACCTATTAAAAGCAGAGAAACTTTTATATTTTGTTTTTTACGGCTAAGAATATCTGCCAAAAAGAGGGGTTTTTTGTAAATTTGTTTTTCAACGCATGCCATTTTTTTTGTTTGCCTTATTTTTTTATTTGCGTAGGTAGAGTGCTCAACTACAACCCTTTACTGAAGAATACACTTTGATTTTTTACTTTCCGATGCCTTGGAAATGCTGGAGACGAGAAACCAACTGACAACCTTTTTTTAAACAGGCCAACTTCAACGACCTCTAGAAAATAAACAACAAATACAAAAACAAAAAAAAAAACATTTTTTTTATATCTTCCACTTTAACTGTACATAATGTAAATAAATTTGAATTGAATAATTTTATAATACTATGTAAAAAAAATTAATAAAAAATGTGTTGTTTTCAATAGCTTCACACTGTAATAGTACCTTAAATAGAGACCCCAAAATTTGATTTATTCTCAAAATATGGGGTTAAAAAGGATTTTTTTTGTAAAAAAACAAAAACTCAAAATTGCATTTTTGATTTTCTTTCAAAGTTTATACCGAATTTTAGGTAAATTTATTTTGTCTTGACACTAAATTAATAAACTGTCCGTGCCATCAAAAAATCAAGGCTACTCCCTATGATTTCTTTGACAAAATTAAATTTTTTTTTGAAATGTTGTTTTTCTGTTTTTGAACAAAATAATAATATAAAAAAATAATTTTTTTGAAGAAAATAGCTTTATATCTCTAATCAATTAAGAGTTATAGCCTCGAACTTATTTTTATCATCTCGCATATAATTATAAATACACTCAGGGAAAAAATGCTGTTGTATCAAACAAATCATGGGTTGAAATAACAGATTTCACTGTTAAATACCATCCAACAAATGAAACTTTCAAATCAACAGTCGGTTGACGGTTGGTCTATGGAACACGAAACCTGTATAAAAACGTATTTATTGAAATTTGATCACTGTTTTGAAAGTTCATGTATGGCCGAGTGTGCTAACGTGTGCGTCTAGTACTCGAGTGTCCACGGTTCAAATCCGGCATGGCCAGTACAATTTTTTTTTTTTTTTGAAGGATTATTTTATTTTGAAGGTTATTTTTGGCCAAACAGTTAATGAAACAGAATTATTATTATTTCAATTATTAAATTAAAATTTTTGATACTTACACAGCTAGGGCTCGAATCCACGTCTCCCGCATGACAGTCTAGTGCACATCCATTGAGCTACTGGCAACGATAATATAAATATAGCAAAACACATACATAAACTATAGCTTAGAAAAAATTGACAATTCAATATAAGCACAAAAATATTTCAACAGATGATTTTAACAGCACAAAAATACTTTGAAACGTTCATTCATCAAAGAAAATTGTTTACTTAAACGCAAATCATTCAATCGAACAGTGTTTTGAAATAACAGCGGCCAACTGTTAATATTACAGTTGATATTTTTCTGAGTGTAGGCAATCAATAAATTGGTAGAATTTCGACCCCAGGCGATACTAGTAATTATAAATTTGCAAGCAAAAAATTCAAATCGCCAGGCGATACTAGTAATAATAATTTTGTCTTTAAAAATTACGCAGTTAAAATTAATTTTTTTTTGGTCAAATGATGCTTTTTCTTATATATATTTACAAGCTTAAATTTTGATATCTTGTTGAATTTTCTGAGTCTTGTTCTTTATATCAAAAATTGTGTTTTTTTTTTGTTTGACAAATTTGAAAAAATAGTGATGTTACAACATTTTATAATTTTTATATTTGGGCATTTCCATCGTAACTCACGCGACATGCGAACGTCAGGAAGCTTCGTTTTCTCGAAAGTATATGATATTAATAAAAAAAATTTCTAATGTACGTATATCTCAGAAGAAATAGTAATGTTATGATTTACCAAAATTGTCGTTCCTGTAACTAATAAGGAATAGTAGTACTAAATATGGGCGTAACTCACGCGACAAAAAATGGAAGTGTGTTTTACAACCAAGTTTAGATTTTAAAAATTCAGCGAATTTTCCCAAATAACTTGTTTTTGTTTTTTATTTCTAAATAAAAGAAAAACAGTGAATTTACATAATAAACCTACTTTACTGATGAACTTTGCCTATTTAAAAATATTTAGAGTATCCAAAAAATCTGTGCCGTAACTTACGCGACATAACCCAAGCGACAAAATTTCCGTTAAGAGATGTGAAATTAAGAAGACCAACTAAGGCTTTCACAAATAGTTTTATATTATTAAATATAAAAAAATATATGTATTCTGTTACAACAAATAAATTCTAATTTCAAAGAGTTAAAAAAAAATGAAAAAAAGCATGAAATTAAAAGTGAAACGTCTACACTTTAATTGTATACAAGTTTTATCGACAAATGAACGGAATTGATAACTTTTTATATCCACAATATTGCGAGTATTCGACCATTATACAACAGTATTTTACTGGTGTAAAAAACTGGACTTAGAAACACATTAAATTTTTCAGCTGTGGTTGACTTTTTTATGGAAATGCCCAATAATTTTGTATAATCGAGAACAATGCCCAAAGTATGTATCTTAGTTTTTTAAAGATTTATTGAAGGGTATTTCTCGCCTTTTAAAAAGCGTTGAACTCAAAAGATCCCAAGCGTCATGCCATGAAACTAAAAACCATGTGACAAGCAGAGGGTTAATATTATTTCAAGAGGTTTTAATTTAATTTTTTTAATAATTTCGAAATTATTCGAAACCTTTCGAAACCAACGAAATTTCAACATATTTATGAATTTATTTGATAAAGATAATAAAATGCAAATAAAAATTAATCAGATTAAAATATTTTGTTCTGCAAGAAAAAATGGCAATAAAAAAAATAAGAACAGATAAAACAACTTAACTGCAAATATACGAATTTTCTCAATATTGTGCCATGTGTGACAACAAACTGACAGCTGAAACTGAAGTTGAAATTAAAATTGTCGCAAGGTCGCCTGACACTGTATGGATTGTCAACAAAACAGCTTAAAAATTTTCACAATAAGACAAGTGATGATAAAAATATTTGCTTTTCAGAGCTATAAACTTGACAGATATGACGAATTATATAATAAAATAAATTTGTACATTAAAACAATCATTTTAATCCTAAATAATTCTTAAAATACAAATCAGACATGAGTTAAATGATAAACTTTTTAAATTAACTTTTTTTTTTACAACAGAAAAAACAGGTCTTACTTTCGATATTTGCACAACTATAAGAAAATGAGGTCAAAAATGAATTCAATGAGCTTTGATCAAACAACAAAATGCGTTTTTAAATGTATGTTATTACAACAGCTTCATATCCCCAAGTAACAAGTCTTCTCTATTCAAGTGTTCTTGACTCTTGATATCTGGTTCAATAAAACTCTATTACATAAACAACTGTAGGTATGCTTTAAGAAGACAGTTTTATATATCTCTAAACGATGTATTACAATTTGAAATGAAAAAAAAAAAAAAAAACAACAAATGTTTCTATTCGCAGATGATCGATTTCAATACGAGACAATTGTATTTTTAAACAAAAGAGAGGTAAAAAATTTGATAAGATAAACTCGTTTAAATATTGCACAAGTTGCTGAAGCAATTTTTTTAACTTCTCACTTTAAGAAGCAGACAGTATTAATACCGGAACTCATTTTTGACGCTTTGACTTGCTTACCTGCATCTAAAGATTTAACTCATAAAAAAAATCCTTCTTTAGATTTTATAATGTTTTAATAACAACATCAGTTTTAAGTTTTAATGTTTTTTATCAGTCTAATTTATAAATAAATTCAAAAAAAATACGTTTTTTGCTATGCATTAATTAAAAACAATACCTACATAACCTATAAATATTTAATATAAGCATACAAAAAAAAGTTATAATAGAACCATATGACTAACAGTACATTTACTTTAATTACTAAGTGTTGCCGTTAATAATGTTTTAATTGAAAAAAGCATTGATTAACGGCTATTAACTAACAACTAATAATAGAGCTAAAGATGATCAGAATATAAATTACAAAAACGGAAACCTCTAAAACCGAATGACTTGAATACAAAAATCAATAGAAATTATGAATATTAGCTAAGCCATAGATTATAGCATTCATGCACCCTGTACTTAATATAACTGCATATGATTATATGTTATAAAATTTTAAAATTGCAACCGGCTTATGACGTGCCTTAGTAATCACGTGAAATAGACCAGTATTGAATATTTTAAAACTATTATCTAACAACAATAACAAACACTTGATCAGTTATCAAAAAGTCGTTGTGACAAATCAACACACACACACACACCCGCCACATCTATAGTTCTGAGCCAACTCAGTACGGAAATTACCAGAGGTTAAATGCAAAAATTGACTTTAAACAGCTTATTTTATAAATTGTTAATTTTTTTATATATTCGTTAGTTCTAACAGTAAATCATTGTTCTGATAGCTCTCAGAGCTACCGCTAGCTTATCCAGCTATAAATCTTTATTTGAATTTTATACAAAAAACTTCTCATAAATTGCAGCCTCGCCAAGATTATTGCAGTCGTTCATTTCATTCATTGATGAATGATGATGTTGCTTTTCGAACTTGGTCAATGGGGTCAGGTGCAAATTTGATTAATCAAAACCGGTTTATGTTAACAACTGTTGGAATTTTCGATGACTGCATTTTATTACAAATAAGTTAGATGCAGGCGGTTTTTTCTGATGTAATTACAATAACTGTTGTTAAGAAAAAAACTACCGGAATTGAATGCGGTCTATCAGCAAGTCTTAAAATTTATTTCTTCTGATGTTAACAAGAATTAACGACTCGGGTAATAAATCAATTCAGCTTGTGTGTTCGTAACTGCAGTCAAAAGTCCAAAAATATAGAATTCATAGGAATTTGCTTGCATTGCTGCGAATTAGTTTTATCTGGAAAGTAAACTGGGCAGAAAAGGTTTCAAGGCTGAAATTTAAACTTGATATTAATTCATGTGAATTATAGAAAACTATAGGAAAAATTCTAAATTTACATATTAATATATCATTTTGTCTGAATCATTCGATGTAGGGTTCTTAAAATATTAAAAACTAGCACTTTATCATTATCAAGATTATTATTTACCATTTTTAAAACTATTGAACAGTTAGTTTGCCCCATTAGATTTCGGGATCAGAATTCTTCTTTATTTACAGATAGAAAATAATTTAACTTCTAATGATAAATCCATTTCGATACTTATAATATAATTAAGTAAAATCTACTTATATGTTGAGCATTCTAACTACGCAAATATAAAAACATAAAAAACAAAAAAATGGCTTGCGTTGAAAAACAAACTTACAAAACTCCCCTCTTTTTGGCAGAAATTCTTAGTCGTAATAAACAAAATATAAAAGTTTCTTGGCTTTTTATTGGTAGAGTGCTTAACAGAGTCTATGAAGATCACAATGAATCAAGATTCATCGAAATCGTTCAAGCAGAACTCGAGATATCTTAGAAACCAATTCGAAAAAGCTTGTTTCGAGAAAAACGCGATTAAATTTTCTTCTATGAACGATAATATGTATATGAATAAATGAGCAACATACGAATATAATGTATGTTATATCTTTTGTTTTATTTGATATTTTTTTCTAAAATTTCGTATACGTATTCTTAAGACCTTAAGGAACCAGATTCTAAAAAAAAAACAAAAAATATTTTTCATTTTTTACACACTGTAATAGTACCTTGAAACAAGACAGAGTTACCTTATCCAAATCGTCGCTTTAATACTTCTCCACAGCCTTATTGTTGTCCAAGTCCATTTTCTTATCATTGTTCTAATCCTTTGCCAGATCGTTATTCCAATATGTTTCCACAATTTTGTTCCAATACTTAGTCTTGTTCAAAACCTTGTTCTTATTCTTATATTAATCTTTACACAATTCTTGACCTAATCCTTAAACCAATCCTTGTCATTATTCTTCTCCCAATGCATGCCAAAATTTTTATACTAATCCATATCCACTTGTCTTAATCAATGTCTTTTTGCTAATTCATTTGAAAATTCTCGCCTGAATCCTTATTCTAATGCTAGTGAAAAACCTTGAAGTTGATATTGTTCTTTATCTTGATACTTTTGTGTTCGTGCTTGAGAATCAAGTTGAAATTTGATGTCGAAAGTTGATGTTGATTTTGATGTTTTTTTTTATGTTGATGTTGAAAGTTAGAAGGACTCTTTAAAACTTTTTCTGCATAATTTTTTTATTGATCGGAGAAATTCCCATGGAGCGGTTTTGGTATTCCGGAACCCTTTTTTGCCCAAAAAACCAAGTCAAAACTGAGTAAGAAGAAAAAGAATTATTCTATCGGTGTTAAAAAAATACATTTTACAGAAAACGACGAAATTTTATTATTTAGGAGTCTCAAAAGAGTTTGTAAGGACAAAAAATTGGCGAATTTTGAGAAAAACTTGGCGAATTTTGAGTATTATCAGAATCTTTACATTTTTCCTTATAGTGGATATGCATTCTAAAGAAAAAAAAAGTTATATACAAAAAACTTGATTTGCTAAACAGAGGTTCAAGAGAACTAAAACCGCTCCATAGGAGTTTCTTCGATAGTTTTTAAGGGTCGCTCTAATTTTTGGGTCAGTGTCCGACAAAATCTAAATTTCAATCCGGCTTTATGTTATGTGATATTGTTATTGTTGTTATTGATCTTGACATATTTGTTTTTATTCTTGAGAATCAATCTTATCTTTGATACATTAACACTCACCTTAGCAAAATTAAATAAGTCCTTGCAACGATGATGCATTTCCGTTTGATTAAGAGGCTCCCGAAGTCCTCATACCTTCATAAATTTTAATACCCTAAACCTGGACATGTCCTGGGTACATAAACTTTGTGCAAACATTAAGTAACTTTTCGAAATAACCGAGTCCGGTATGGAAAAACATATATTTTTATCAGCGTTTCCTCGCATAAGCATTCATGGGGACACATGTTCAAATCCATCCACGCACACGCCTATCTCCCATTCAACCCAAAAATTTAAAACTATAAATAAGCTTATATTTAACGTTCACACTCAGAAAAAACACATATCTTTCTGCGATAAAAGATTTCTTTATTTTCGATAATAGCAATTTTCTTTTTTTTTCAAATAAAATTTTCTTCAATTAAGCCTAGTACTCTGTTCTGTATACAAACAAAAAACTATAGCTTTGAAATATATGTGAAATTTTTCACTTCATGTTCGTCAAAGTTGTACTATGTTTTGCTGTGAAAAATACTCGCAACATTTCTCTTGCAACATTTTTTCACGACAATTTAATTGAACTGCCTTTTTATTTTGATGTTAAATGTTAGAATTGTCGTAAATTTTTCGTTTTTTTTTATTTATTTTTCTCTATTTTGAGAAGTAAAGCATGACTTTCTCAAATTTTTCAATTTCTTCGCAACAAAATATTTGTCAGAATTGTCACGAACAAAAAAATGAATGTTGCCAGCGAAATTTCACGCAAACAAACAGAGAACTAGGCTTTAGAATAAATTTTCACATTTTCGAAGAAATATTTCTTCACTTGTGGGAAATGGAAATATTTCAATGTCTCTACTTATGATAAATATGTTTTACGCACAAAAAAAAATTCTCATTAAAGCATGGTATTCTGTTCCGTTTCATGTGAAATTTCACTCGAATCTACATACAAAGAACAATAGCTGTGAAATGTGCGTAAAATTTTTCACAACATGTGCGTCAAAGTAGTCCTCTGCTCCGCTGTGAAACATACTCGCAACATTTCTCTTGCAACATTTTTTCTTGACAATTTAATTGAACTGCCTATTTATTTTGAAGTGAAAAGTGACAGTGACAGTGACAGTTGTCGTAAATTTTTTTGTTTTTATATATTTATTTTTCTTTATTTTGAACATGACTTTCTCAAATTTTTCAATTTCTTCGCAACAAAATATCTGTCAGAATTTTCATGCAACAAAAATATTAATGTTTCAAGCAAAATTTCGCGCAAACGAACAGATTACTAGGCGTTATAGAGAAAAATTTATTGAAAATGAAAATTTTTCCTATATTTTGATAAAAAATTCACTTTGTGAAATATTTTTTTTTAATAAAATCAAATCTTTTCTCAAAAATAATAAGTCTTTTTCTCTAAAAATGATATATTTGTATATATTTCTCTTTTTCGTAGAAGCCCTTTGTCATTTTTAGGATCACATTTAGAGAAAAGCATTCTTTTCCACTTTTCTCTAAACATGATGCTTTTTTTTATCATATTCCGAGAAACTTTTTTCTGAGTGCAGAAATTGTATGATTTTACCAAATCTTCATCCAAAACTTCATCTTGCTACATGGGATTGAGGTCTGGAAATTCAGCATTCTCTGGAGCAACCATTTTTCTGTAAACACGATGCTTTTTTATCATATTCCGAGAAACTTTTTTCTGTGTGTAGAAATTGTATAATTTTACTTACTTTCATCCAGGTAACTCCATCTTGTTCGATGAGATTGAGGTCTGGAAATTGGGGTGAAGTTTTCAAGACATGTGGTCAATTATTAAGTAGTCAGCTTCTCACATTATATCACTTGTATTTCGGATACTGATCCTGGTAAAATGAAAATTAACACTCAATTCCAACTTTCTCATACTTCAATAAAAATTAATACTTCCATAATACCATCGATGATATGCAGTTTTCCAGGACACTTAGCTGACAAGTTGCCCCATAACATTACTGAACTCATACCGTTGACAACCTTTGCCTCTATTGTAGGCAAAGGTTTTCTTCAAGTTACGCATTTACCTTTCTTGACACGTATCCTTATTTATTTATCTTGCATAAATAGGCTATTGCCTGGCTCACATCCACAGTCAGACTAACATTGAATAAGAAACTGACATTTGTTACCATATTGATGAATATAACCTTGAATACTAAACCCTTATATCTGTGTATTTTCCTTAATATAACCTTGAATACTAAACCCTTATATCTGTGTATTTTCATTTAAAACTAAGCTCTTATAATTCACAAGTAGTTCATACTTCACATAGAAATCACTATTATAAAAATACGACTTCACTTACTATAATCGTGCGTGTGAAAATGAGCGATCTAAATACTATTATCTTCGATAATTCTGAATTCTAATAAATATTGATTGATTATAATTGAGTTGTAATAAAAAATTGAAGCTTTAATTATTACAATTTTTATGACAAACACGTGAAAATTTCTTGAAATTACATAAATTTTTGCTGAGTAATTCAATAACAACTTGATTTAATCTGTTAAGAGAACTTAATTTTACAAATTATTACGCTATGGAATATGGAATAACCACTATAAAAAATAATATAAAATCTATTGTATATAAAGAAAAATAAAAATTTATTACAGTAAATTATATAGCAAATGCTTCTTTTAGAACTTGCTGATTATAGTGATTATCATGAAAAATTAGTGTTGACCCGTTAAGTCAAAACACTAAAGCGTGTTTCATCTAGATTTAAGCTCTATGAGAGCATTTTATGAAGGCAATCATAACAAAACGTTAGAACTAATTTTTTTTCTGTATCTCTATTTTTAGTGCGCTGATAAGAAGCTGTTGTATGTTTGCATAGAGAAAAAAGGTTTAATAAATATGCTGTGCCCTTAGTTTTAAGCCTGATATAACATAAACACAGTATTGAATATTGAGGCTTACTTGAAAAACGTCAAGGGCAGAAACAATGAAGTTCCTTAAAATGACCCTTAGTCCTAGTCAAATAAAGGCACTGTTACGCAAGGATGTGCTGGTGCGTTTTCGACAGCCGGTAAGTATTTTAATTGCAGATTTCAAATTGATTTGTATAAAGTTGAATAAACTCTTTTTATATAAATGCATTTTTAGTGGATGACAGTTGTGCAGTTTGTCTGGCCTTGTGCCGTCTTTATGCTGCTATATTTGATACGCCTCAAATTTGGACCCGAAGCGGTAGAGGAGTGTCAGTTTCCCTCACGTCTATTGCCCACTAAACACAGCGTGCTGCCCGGTTTTTATTCGTATATTTGCAGTTTACAAAACAAATGCATGAACACGACGCAATACGAGGAATACACAAATTTCAACAATGCACCGTAAGTGTTATGGAGTGTTATTCTTATGGGTTAAAAAACATGTTATCTTTTTTACTTGCCATGCAGCATGAAACCCATAGTGGACATTGTGCAAATCTTCATCAATGATGACAGGCTATTCAACGCTTTTGTGGATCTGCCGGTGAAGGCAAATTTTTTGGCGGCTGTTACAACTGTTGTCACAGGCGGGCATATGAATGAAATCAGAAGTATTAGAGTCCAATTTTGAAGTGTTTGAATTTTTATAAACTATATGTATTGCAGAAAATGTGGAGAAGGTCATTGATCTGGTGCCCCAAGTGGAGAAAATGTTAAATGGCAGTTTCGATATTAAGCGTTTGTTCTCAGGTAGTTTTCGAAAATATTTTTGCTCATTAGTTTTTCAACTTTGATAACACTCTGCAATAGATCGGCATACCTTTGTGCGTGGTGGCTATTTGATGTGTGGCCATCCTTTTCCCAGCACCGAATCCATACCTTTGGTCAATGATATTCTCTATTCAGAAGATTTTAGTGAAATCAACGACGATGAGCTGAAGGTAATGCCAAGTAAGTGGTTGTCTTTATTAATTGCGAAGATTTAACTGTTTAAATTTTTCACATTTTAGCCAAATATTGCAAAAAGCTGTATCTGGATGTGACCAGTTCGAATCATGGCAAACTTACATGGAGTGCCATCAAGCCCATTATACATGGCAAAATCTTGTTTGCGCCCGATAATAGTGAAACGCAGTCCATCATGAAGTTCGTAAGTTGTTAAAGAAAACTGTCTAGATAAAACTTCCACCTTATAAATTTCTGTGGAATTTCCATTAGAAGTTCGAACATTGCAGCACATTTTTTTTTAATATTAATAAAAGATGCTCTTTAATAAACTTACAACCATTTCTTCTCCAACAGACCAACGCCACCTTTGAAGAGCTGAATCGTCTAAAGATGCTCTCCGTGGCCATTGAACAAATTCTAACCAAGCTACGCATTGATGAATCTTTCCAGAAGGGTTTCGACAGCATTCTCAAGTTGGCACAATCCCCCATCGTACGTAGCCTGGTGGGTGAGGAAATCGATCTTGATCAGATACAAGCTGTCATACATCGCATACGCACCGATCCAGTGATTTATGATATCATTCAGACAATCAAAAATATACTCGAATGCTTTTCCGTTGATCGCTATATACCAATGAATACACCGGAAGAGCTACGAAAAATGGCCTATGTTCTCAATAAACAGCGCCTCTTCTATGCTGCCGTGCACTTTGATCAAACAAATGACACCGATGTTGTCTATAGAATACACATGGACACAGACAATACACAGCCCACAATGGAGAATAAGAATCGTTTTTGGTTTCCGGGTCCTTCGGCTAGCATGCTGCGTGATCATAAATATCATCGTGGTTTCATACAGATCAAGCAGACGCTTGACTTGGGCATCATTAAGCACAAGAAAAAGCTGCTGCTGGATGCGGAAAAGAATACGACAAGCGAAAATGCAAACATGACTACTAAAAATCCATTTTCTGTGCATATTGTTGCAAATGATGACAATGATGAAGAAGATGAAGATGATTGGTTTACCAGTTCTTCCAGTGGGAACAACAATTCAGAATTTTTGGGAGCTAGTAAGCCAGTGGTAACAGTAGAGCTAGACGGTGATGAGCCAGAAATCACAACCACACCTGCTGAGACAACAACAGAAGCGCCATTGAGTAAGGATGCTGACTTTTCATCAACAACAGAAGTTCTGGTGCGCTCAAAACGTCAAGGTTTATTGGATTTGTTCTTTGGAGCCAGCTCCAACGAGCCACAGGATCACTTTGAGGTAGATGATTTGCGTTTCTATACTAAGCAGTTTCCCTATCCGGCCTATGAAGATGATGAGTAAGTTTAATTAACTTTTAAATTACTTTTTTTATGTCTAAACAATAACTTTGCACAACAGCTTCAAGACTGGCCTATATCTGGCTCAAGCAGTGCAGATGGCTTTCTTTTTGGGTCTCTTAGCGCAAATAGCTTCCTGTGTGCGTCATCGCATTTGGATGCGGGAGAGTCGAAATACTATAGTGAGTTTTAAAAAGCATAAATATCGAATGTAGACATACTCACTCACTGTTTCTTGCAGATCATGCGTTCTATGGGTCTGAAACCCTGTTCGGAAATGACCGCCTGGACTTTGGTTACTTTTGTGGAGCTGTTGGTGACATTTCTAGCCATAACTGTCATACTCTATACTGGCGGCATTATTATGTATACCAAATGGTTGTTCATCATGATCTTTTTGATCATATTTGGCGCGTGTTTGATCACTTTCTGGTGAGTTTTTATTTGAGGTTATATGATTGCTGTTCACTAATAAGCTCTTTCTCTCTCCTTGCAGCTACATGTGTTCTACTTTCTTTACTTCCGCTACCATTGGCGCCGTTGCGACAACCATATTTTTCTTTATATCTTTCTGTCCGTACATAATAGTCTTGCTGTTCGATGCCAAACTTAACTCTCTGCAGTCGTTTGGCATAAATCTCTCTTTTACCACGGCTTTTGCTTATGCTTGGAACGATATAATGCGCCTGGAGTTGCAACAGATTGGCCAATCCTTCCAGCAGGTCTTTAGTGAGGGTGTTAATGGCGATTTTGGTTTTGGCCTTGTGATGATAATTCTGGACGCCTTTATCTATTTGGCCATTGGTTATGTGAATCAACGTTTTAAGGATGGTGAGTTCAAGTTTTTCAAGTCAGGACGTAAAGTAAAGCAAAGTTTTCTTTATAGGTATCTTTTGAACAGTATGTACATAAGAGAGAAAGTAACTAAACTTAAACTTTAAGTTAAAGTTAAAACTTTTTTAAGATCACAATTTTACCTTTCGAAATTTTTGTTTTCGAAAATTTTTTTTTTTGCCTACATGAACTAACCTAGTTTTGAAAACATTCTGTGAAAATTTCAAGAACCTCGCCCACTTTATCGATCTTACTTTGTAATAATTATACCAATTTTACTTTACCGAATGTCAGTATGGCCATGTTTATCGAATTAAATTTTTTTTTCTAAAAGTGGCACGACCTTTGACGAATCCCACCTTCGCTTTTTCGTTTTGTATTGAATCTACCTATTCTTGTATGAAATTTCATTACTCTAGTGTCAATATTAACCAAGATACAGTGTTTTTTTAATAGTAACACGCCTTCACGTTAGACTCATATTAACCTTTGGTTCGATCGTATGATGAAAACATAACAGAGACTGAACTTAGGGAAAGTGTTAAGGGAAAACAAGTTCATCAACGCCTGCAGCCTTCTTGCAGCCTTGAAATAAATAATGAAAACCACGGCATTTCAACTCCAAGCACAAAAAATTGGAGACACTAGACAGATGGAAACACATTTATGCTCACAAAGTATAGGTCTGTGGTCAACCACTGATAACATACGTCCATAGATAGATTTGCACAAAGGCTTTCCTCATTAAGGATTTTGAGGACTTTGTGTGTAAGTATTTTGTGTTTGGGTTTTAAAAAGAATTTTTTGGGATTTCGTCGAATCTGATTTCGATGGTCTCCCATATCGGGATATTTTCTGTATTGTCAGGATTATTATCAGTTTCGAATGGCAAGAGTCTAGATAAGAGTTTGCTCCACAATATTGATGTATTCTCTATAAATGTCAGTAGATTCACGTTTTCGCCCTTTCAAAAACAGACTCCAGTCTTAAAAACATTCGACTAGATGTGTTCTCTTATCGAAAAATTTGCATACCTCATTCTTGTCGCCATTTTAATTAATAAATTTGTTAGTTAGGTATTAATGTCATTAGATTCGTGTTTTTGTCTTTTCAGAAAGAGGCATTGGTGTTAAAGTCGTCGAGCAGGCGTCTTATTTTCTCAAAAAATTTTCAAATTTCATCTTACTTTTTTTGTACTAACGCTTTTAGTCTCCAGTTTTTGCACTTGAAAGGCTTCTCTTGAACTGAGTGATCGAGGCTTTGCTTCTTATCAATCAATATCAAAAAACTCAGTGTAGATCTAACCTCGGATTTTCCTAGCTGTTTGGTTTGATTTAACCAAATCTTCATAGAAGTGACAAGCGTTTATAAATCTAAGACATGCACCGAAAACCAAATCTTTACTTTCATAACGACTTTACTTCTTTTTTACTGTTTAAAAATCAATGAGTTCTTTAATAGCTTACTCTACACTTTTTTCGAGAATAGTAATAGTAGGTCTTAGAAGTTGATATTGTTGAAGGCAGTACCCATTCAGAGGTTAGAATTAGTAAAGAACTTTTTAGATACAGTTCAAATATAAATATCTTCTTCATTATGAGTTGACTTTTCATGTCTAACAGGTCGTTTAGGTTTGGCAGTTAAATTTCAATGAAATATGGCTTTTTTCCAAACCTTGCCTTTCTTTGAAATTCTTCAAGAAATTCCTCTTAAAGATGGAGTAAATTGAATTTTTGTTCACAAACATTACACGATATACGTTATCTTTCATATTTTTTGTTACCTCAAGCCTTTTCTCTTAACTTTCAGATGAGTTCCGTTTTGTTGAGGTGGCACGCGAGGACTTAGATTCCAGTCTGGGCAGCACAATGACTAACGTCTCCAAGATCTATAACAATAACAAAATTGCAGTGAGCAATATTTCGCTGTCATTTGCCAAGAATCAAGTGACCTGTTTGCTGGGTAGAAATGGTGCTGGCAAAAGTACCATTATGTAAGTTCAACTAAAGCTGGTAACATAAATAAAAGATGTTATGTAACAACTCTTTTTTTTACAGCAAAATGCTGACTGGTCAAGTAGTGCAGACTTCGGGACGTGTCATACTCTCTCAAGCAATGTCTAGCAATGAAGAATATGATAAGATTGGAGTCTGTTCACAGGATAACATACTAATACCACATATGACGGCACGCGAACATCTTGAAATGTATGCAAAAATCAAGATGAAACATGGTTTCAAATCCGAAGTCGATAAGACGTTACGAGATTTGAACTTTGGCAAGTATGAGAGCTATCAAGCAGCACAGCTGTCGGGTGGCTATCAGCGAAGATTGTGTGTGGCCATAGCTTTTATAGGCAAGTAATCTAAGATTTGTCATTCCTAGTCATTTTCATAAATTTTCATATTTTAGCATCGCCCAATGTCGTCATACTCGATGAACCTTGCAATGGCGTTGATTCTAAGGCACGCAAAGATATTTGGGAGCTTATCGAACGTCTACGTAAGGGTAGAGCTGTGGTCTTTGCCACACATTTTCTAGATGAGGCAGAGTATCTGAGCGATGCCATTGTTATAATGAAGAATGTAAGATTTTTTGATTTTTGGATTTTTAAATTTTAATATAATTTTTCTTCATTACAGGGCAAAATTATTGCCAAGCATAGTCCGGAAACACTGAAGCAACAATGTGCGGAGAATTTTGAAATTTCCTTGCAGTGTCGTGACATGCAAACTTGGGATGAGGTCACACAAAAGGCCAATGACTTGCTACAAAATTTCAAGATTCTCGAAAATCCTAACCCTACCGACATTAAACTGGAAGTCAGCTATGAGCAGACGTCCAATAGTAACGCTGAATTCATCGCCTACCTGGAGCAGCTGCAGCGTGAAGGTCGTATTTACGAGCTCTCCATAGAAAGTAAAAACCTGGAGCAGCTGTTCAAGCAGCTGGACTGTGAGGGGACTACTAGCCAGTTGCCTAATGGTCACCATGTGCAGGCACTGCAGCCAGTAGACTTAAAGAAAAAGCCACATGATAACGATCTAGTACGTGAGCAGCCACTGACACGCCTTGAGGCAGTACGCGAGCTCTTCTGGAAGCGTTTTGTACACTTTAGTCGCAACTATCGCATGTTGCTGTGCGTCTTGGTATTGCCCGCCATTTTCGAAATATTAGCCATGTGGTTTGTATCCTATCGGCTGGAAGATGACTTCGATAAAGTGATCAGTTTCAAGCGTGATCTTTATCCCAAGTCCCTACAGGTCTTGAGCATGGAACAGCCCACAAATTTTACGAGTCAAATTTATGAAGGCTTACAGCAGGAGTGTGCAGTTGCGGATATGTCCTGTAAGGAGTTTCCCAATTCTAAAGAAGCATTCTACTGGCTGCTGACTACGCTCAAAGACTATCATGGCAAGCGTTTTGGTGGTTATACCTTCAATGATTCCAGTGCTATGGTTTGGTACAATAACAAAGGTTATCATGCCATGATGGCCTGGTTGAACGATCTTAATACGCACATCTTTCAGCAGGAGTTGAACAGTACGAATTATTTCATAACAACTTTTAATGATCCGTGGAAATTGGGCGAACGCGAATTAAGCACCACTTCTATGTAAGTTTGACTTGCGACTCTAAAGACTCGAAGTCAATTTAATTTCGATTTTCCTTTTTAGCTTGCGTCAAGCTGGAGACTCTGCCATGGTCTTTATTTTACTGATCGCCTTTAGTTTGGTCATAGCTGTGGCCTCGGTCTATCTGGTCAATGAACGCTCAAAGGGTGAGAAGCTGCAGCAAAAGCTCTGCGGCGTGGATGCCATTACTTACTGGGGCGTAGCCTTTGTTTGGGACTTTCTGGTAAGCTCGCTTCAAGCTCATTCAAAACTTTTAGCTAATGTACTCATTTTACACTAGATTATTGTGCTTTCGACCTTGGTATGTAGCGTTATAATACTCGCCTTTGGTATGCCAGTTTTTATGGCGCGTCAACAGCTGTTGGGCATCGTGGTGCTCGCACTCTTTTTCGGGTAAGTTTCTATGAATATGACAAAGGTCTACACAAATTGCCTCTTGTTTCAGTTGGGAGGGTTCAATACATGAAAACCAAAATTAAAACTTGAATTGTTAAAACCAAATTAAAGTGTCAGAATTACGTTATGAATTGCTCGAATTAGACTAAAAGCCCATTTTTGGAGTTTTTTGTCTGAAATATCTCATCATTCTGACGTTTTGAACTAACAGTCTGTTCGAGTACTTATCCAGTGAAAAATATCCAGCAGCAACTTGCAAGAGAGTAACGCACAATTCTCTCTTAAATTGAAAAATATCGACAAAAGTACGCGAACGCAAAATTTGCAAAAAGTTGCAAGCCACGATAACAGCTGATTAACGTCTTGCTTACATTTCAAGTGGAATGGAAAGCAAACGGAAATTGGGCGTGAAATGTTCTCTTGGAACATTCCGCAAATTTGAAAGCGGTAAGATTTAACAAGTGTACCATATAATCATGCCGACTTTTAATAAATTTTACAAAATTTTTACTAAATTTGTTTGAAAGTTCAAATTGCAACTGCCTTAAATCAGCTGTTTTCTTGCTTGCAAATTCTCGACAGTGAAAATTTATCCAGCAGGAATTTGCAACTTCCCCTCCAAGTCAACTGTCACTTTGCGCTCTCAATTTCTCTCATTTTGCAAGTTTTTTGCGTACGCAAACGCCAAAAGCTAATAATTTGTGAAAATTATTACAAATTATTAGTACTCGAACAGACCAAATGACATTAGATTTTTATTTTAACCCTCCCCGCTATTCATAGGCAAATTCTTGTAGGCCTGTGTAATTCTATACCAATCCTTAAAAACAATTTTTTTACTAGTTTTGCTTGCATACCTGCTGTGCATGTCTTTGAGAAATGCTTCACCGATGCAAGTGCCGCCATTGTCACCATCTTCTGCATGAACGTCATAATTCCACTCTTCACAATGGCTGTTATTGTGCTCTTGGGCGTTATCGGAGACACTCCAACTTGGGATGAATGGCGTTTTGCTCTCAATCGCTTCTTCTTGATATTTCCGCAGCATGCTTTGGGTGATGGACTGATAGAACTTTGTAAAAATTACATGGTTGCACAAGTCTTTCATCGTTATGACATCAATTCTTATAAGAATCCGTTGAACAGTGATCTCTTGATGCCACACTTTTTGGCCTTGTTTCTGTTGGGCATTTTCTTTGCCATCTTGAATATACTATTGGAAAGTGGACTTCTGTATCGCTGGAAGGAATCGCTTTGTGTACATCACGAAGATCAACGCCAGGTTGAGGAGTTGAGAATTGTATCCATACAAAATTCCCTCAAACGTGACGATAAATACGATGCACCACAAGCTCTGAAGGTGGACAATCTATGCAAGGCCTACAAACGTGGTCAATATGCGGTGAAGAATGTCACTTTTGCCGTTAAGTCGGGCGAATGTTTTGGTTTGTTGGGCAAAAATGGCGCTGGCAAGTCAACAATTTTCAAAATGCTCTCCAGTCAGTTGACACCCACCGTGGGCAGCATCAATTATTTCGAGGTAAGTTGCTGACGAGCTGTTCATGAGCTACTCAGGAAAACTCATGTGCAATTCATAAACAACTCATGAGCTATTCATGAACACTCAAATGCAGCTCAGAAGCATTCACCAAGAGCAAGATTTGCACTTGTTATACATTTATAAACTTTCTTTTCTTAGCACGAGATTTCCTACTGTCCACAAACGAACACTTTGGATGCTTTACTTACCGTACGCGAGTGCATCGAATTCTATGGCCGCCTGCGTCGCATCAATGATATTCCCAAAGTAAGTACCTACATTCAATCAACATCACAGTAAAACTCTCTTATACAGAAATTCAAATAAAATTTTATTGATCAAATTCATTGATCATAACTTCCATGTGTATGCATTCACTTCCTCCCTGTGACAATATATCGATCTCACCATGACACAATCGCAGACAGTTCGTGTCGTTGTGCAGAAATTCACTTGGATTTTGAGTTTCATTGAGATGTCTTACTTGCATGATGGTGCTACGTGATGACGTCATTGTTTTATTGTAAACCGTTATGGTACAATGTATGGGTTTTGTCGTTTGAACTCCAACTAGCCAAAGTACCAAAAGATGGCCAGCAATGTCAGCGGAATTTGTGATTTTTGCCTCAACTGCTTTGTCCTCCATCATGGCACTCCAGGAAGTCTTACAGGCCATGATTAAAATGGGCAGATGTGCGTCGAGATGTTCATGTGGTTTTGGTAGAAAAGCATTGTGCATACATATGCCACGTTCAGCGGGTCGGTTACAACTGAAATGGCAAGAAGAAGAGGTAGTTGTTGAAAATTTGTTCTTTATGGATTGATATCAGTTGATTAAAGTAACTAATATAAAAACCGTTATAGAGCAGTTTTTGGAATATCTAAGGGAAGCATTATTTCGAGTAGTGGTAGCGGGGCGGTAAATTGAGGAGATGTATGGCTCACAAACTGGGCCAATTCAAACAAACTTCAAAGCTCAGTTATGAGAAAAAAAATGTTTTCTACTTTGAAGCCCCTTCCCAAGAATTAGTTTGTATTGGCAATTCTTGAGCCCTTACCATATTATATCATGTTCTTGACTTCTGAAGTGGTCAGAATATTTTTGATGTAATATTTAAACCTTTTGAGTTATATTTTTCTCAGCTTTTTATATTATTGGGCAGTTCGTGAAATTAAGACGAAAAAAACAATATTTGGACATTTCCTGTTACGGTTTATGGTTGCCATCATAGTATTTGAAGATAGTTGTGTGTGTTTCACACACTGCCAATTTTTTTGCTTTTTTCTATCCCTAGACCTTATTTTAAATTTAATTACTAATTTAAATCTTAGTGCATGTTTCACTTCGTTCTTTTCTTTGTGCCAAAATTGCAAAATTTTGAAGAACCTACAGAATACTTAAGCAACAAATATCGAAATTTACAATTAAGAGTAGACAAGGCTTGCGAAGAGTAGGTAACCAAATGCACTGAAAGCAGATACAACTTTGACTATAACCAGGTCTTAGCTCAAAGATATGGCTGCAAATAAAAGGTATTATAGATAATTTGTTGCCGCCCTACGCCCTAAGTGGGTTTGAAGGAAACGAAACATGCGTGATTTTGAGGATCTTTTCTTCAATATTTTATTACTTCAAAATTTTGATAATAAGGTTTTTTGCCATTTCGTGGCTTTTATAAAAATTCTAAATTTGCTCTTAAATCCCTTATAGTAATCTCAGGATGTTTGAAGTTTCTTTAATTTTTTCAAAATCCTTCAATAATTTCAAACCCGTAATGCAAACACTTCTAATACATAAACCAGTTATTATTGATTTTTTGTTTCGTATCGAATATCTCGGAAACATATCGTTTCTTGGTTTCAGAACAAGAGCATCTATGTTTTTGAGTTTGTCAGGTTTTGAAAAGATTTTGTTATTTCGGGCCTATGTCTGAGTTAATTTTGTATTACGAATTGAAATATTTTTTTAATTGAAAAATTTCATGAGATCATTGAACATTGAATCTTTTAGAAAATAGATCTCACTAAGTCATACTTGTGGCAACATCACCAGCTTTTGAAAGGATATTGACGTTTTCTTACAATGCATGCCAAAAAAAGGTATACGGTAGAATCCTTTTCTAGAATTTTCTTTCCAAAAAATGTATGATATGAGCAAAGAACTCACTTCTTTATATCTGAAATTGGAGAAATCATCTAGTTAGCTTCCCTAAAAAATAGTTGAGTTTGCCGAAAGTGTCTTAGCAAAAGAAATTTCGCCACAAACATCATCTTGGTTTTCGCAGTACACTCAAAAAAAAACACAACTCTTTCTCCTATAAAAAATTTCTTCAATTTTCAATAATTTTCATATAAAATTTTCTTAAATTATAAGAAATATTCACATTTTCGAAGAAATATTTCTTCACTTCTAGGAAATGGAAATATTTCAAAGTCGCTAATAATGATAAGCTTTTTTCTCGCACAAAAAAATCAAAGTTTCTCAAAAATAAAAAGTCTTTTCCTCTGAAAACGATATATTTTTCTTTTTCATAGAAGCTTTTTATCATTTTTAGAGAATTTTTAAGATCACATTTAGAGAAAAGCATTCTCTGGAGCAAAGTCGATACCATTTTTCTCTAAATACGATGCCTGTTTTATCATATTCAGGAGAAAATTTTTTGAGTGCGATCATAAACCAAAACCTTACCAAATGTAGCATTATTTTCGTAAGTCCTTTTTTTCGAGATATGGCGTTTTAAGAATTTGATTTTAAGTTGACAGAGGGTCTTATCTATTCGCACGCTCCGAAACTTGCATCTCCCTTAGGAACCCGTAAAATCTGATTTTTTTTTTTAAATATCTCACTCCGTTCTCAAGATATGCCGTTTTTTCTAATTTTTTTTGTTATTTTCTTTTAAGGTTCCTTTTTCATAAATTGTGACCTCCCTATCTGTGCGTCCCTTAACTTCCATCCCTCTTCCAGGAGCCCGTTAAAACTGGTAATTTTTGGGCAATCTAACTCCTTTCTCGAGATGACCCGTTTTTCTTATTTTTTTGAACATTTTTTAAGGGTTATAGTTTCATAAAGAGCGAAATCATTATCTCGATATCCCTAATTGTTTCTTGATATCCCATCGTTATTTCGATACTAATTTTTTTGAAAAAAGCGCTACATTTGATTTTGCTTTATTATAGAATAAAGCAAGCGGTTTTTTAAAAATACCGTACCTTTCAAAAACGAACCTTTCGTTGAGGTTTTTTTTCATTCCCTGCACTCAAAACACACACATCTCTTTCCAACATCCCCCCACAGTTCCAAACGAATAACTATCCGTAATATTGTAATTTCCTATAAGTTTTGTTCGAACTCTTTTTTTTTGCTATTTTTAAGAATTATTCATACCCAGATCTATACTGATCCTTTCCTCAGGTCTAAGTCAACTAGCAATAAAGCTGTAGCTAAGTCTCATCCTAAGATATTTTTGGTTCCAAACTCAAACTTAAAAACCAGTTTTATCACATCTTATACTGTTAGTTCAAGCATCAACTGCACAGCAACAACTGCCCACACTTAATCCTCTACTTAGTCCTTAATAAGTATGAATACTTTACTCCTACCCCTATACTACGTAATTTTGCTCGATCCTTAATTTTAAATCCATGTTCAGCAATATATCTTAAATATAATCCATTTTGAAGCATATCATCTAGCTCTTCTATTATCTTCAATAATGCACCATAACACCTCCACTTCAACCTCTACTATTCAAGTGATCTAAGACGCAGTACAAGCCTGTATAAGCCCTCTTCTTCACTTGTATTGAGAGTGAACAGAATCCTGGCGATTTATATTTTCGCAAATCAACCACTTCAAATAGTCAAAAACATCTTCCAATAAGAAAGTCAAAACCTTTAAAAAATAATTAGTTTTTCAAATAATTTCGATTCAGGAATTCCAAATTCAGAAATTTTTGAAATTTTGATATTTCGTGATTTTGATATATCAAGATCTAAAAAGGTTTAAGAATCACGAAAAGCAAAACTTCTTTAGAGCTCGTCAGTTTTATAAGTACAATTGACCTCTCGAAACTTTGTCAATTCAGAATTTTTCCTTTTTTTTAGAATTCTATAACCACGTTGTTACTGTACCCATATTTAATTTAGAAGTTGAAAACCAACATCATCATTCAGGAAATGAAAATTTATACGATACAAAATTTTCTATCTAATATAAAATGCCTTATTAAAAGATATATCTATTCTAAAGGAGATGCCTTTAGCATCATATTGCCTGTTTTATCTATATCACATATTAGGTCTGTTTCCGTACTCACTTCAAGTAACTTGAAGTTACTCGAAAGCGTTTCCATACACATTTTTCCAGCTCGAGAGAGAAGAAGAACAAGCAAAATGTCACTTTTTGTGGCTCTCTATTACTCGAACTTTACTTGAAAAATTTCTTCGAGCACGAATCTCGAGCTTCAAACAGCTGATTGTCAAAGTGATAAAATTTAATTGTTGCATTGTATTGCGAACAATATGTATGCAATTGGTTAGAAAATTAATAAAAATAGTTAAAATTACCAAATCAACGCTTACGAAAATGTTTTAAATACAGAAACACAGCAATTAAATTTTATTGTTTCCAAAAAACAGGTGTTGTGCTTGAAACTTACTTGAAAGCGTTTCCGTACTTTTTGACAAATTTTCTCATTTTGACAAATAATCAAATTACTCTCTATTACCCGAACTTTACTCGAACTTTACTTGAAGTGCGTACGGAAACAGACCTTTCATCTCACACTTACTTCTGCATATTGACACCTCCGTAAGCCAGCACACCCAAGCAGATATTATCACGAAAATCCAGGTTAGTCGAATCGAAAACCAGCACCGAGCGTTTACCACCATATATCTCCTGACATTGCACACCAAAATCCTCATTATGATCGCGCAAATAATGCGACAGTACCGAAGTGGCGCCAATGGTGCGTCCACACATACCTATCGGACATACGACGGGTGTGCGTGATATTGTCAGCAGTGATACTTTCTTTTTCAGTGCCTTATTGTCTAGCGGCCCATCGGCACCTGAATTATGTGTCGCATTATCGATCACTGAACGCTCGAGATTGTGATGAGCGCGTACCTGCTGACGAAAGCGTGCTATATCCTGTGTGCTAAATTGTTCGAATTCGTCTTTGCTACTGGTCACAGTCAACTGCCAGTCGGTGAAATTAGTATTAAATTTCGATAACTCCTCCTTACGTGCCCGAAAGTATTCTTCCTCTTCTTTGGCCTGCTTGAAACGTTGAAAGTTCGAAAAATGATCGTACATCGTGGGTAGATTGTAGGCCGGACGCATGGGTGCACTGCCTGATGTCTGCGGTTGCAGACGATCGCAATCCTTGCAACAATTTGCCATGGTATTGTTATTGGGTGTTGGTTTTATTGTTGTTGTTGTCGTCGTCTGTAATTGTTGGCTTGTTTGATGTGAGGAAGTTGCTTTCGTAAATTTTGAAAATATGGAAAAATAACACTAAAATTTTTTAAAAATAAGCTTATTTTGACAAATTTTTATTTGAATTTATGAAACGTCTTGCGTTTTACAGCTTGTAGCCAGCACACTTGAATATTTCCAACTAGAGTCGTACCGTGATGTGCTCGTACGCAATTTAAGTGGCGGAAATCGAAGAAAACTGACAGTGGCCACCAGCTGCCTGGGACGCACTGCAGTAGTGCTGATGGATGAGCCAACTAGCGATATGGATCCGGTGACACGCGCTATTGTTTATAGAACAATTGCTGATCTGCTAGCTGAGCAGCGTGCCATTGTCTTGACTTCGCATTCGATATCGGAAATTGATGAGATTTGTCATCGCATTGGTGTGCTGAAAGATGGTCAGATGCTGACTTGCAGCAGTCCGGAGAGTTTGAAGACACAATATGGTGGATTCTATAATGTTGTGGTGTACTGTGACAACGCTCAGTCGGCCAGTGTGGAAAAGGTAAGAGAATAATGATAACTGTATTGAGTGGTTAGCAAAGGAAAGGTTACATTAAGAATGATAAGGAATTAAGATGGTACTAAAGGAAAAAAACTAACAAAGTTTAAACTTACCAATGGTAGACGTTGCTAAAAAACCGAGGTCGAAAGGGTTAAATGAAGAAACTTGAACTTGAAATCGTTCTACATCGGTAGTCAAAAATATAATTATAATTTCAATCATAATATTAACTTAAGTTGATGAAGTTTAAGTTTATTAATTTTTTATTAATATTCATTAACTACTTTGTATCAATCAGGAAATTCGTCAACGCTTTCCGCTATGTCATGATTTGCAAACGTACGCACATTCCTTGAAATTCGCCATCAAAATTGAAACGATACGTGAAGCTGCAAAAATGCACGAGGTAAGTCTATGCTTTAATTACTTTTCAGTGAATTTTGCCTAATATTTTATTTTTCTCTTCCACACCATTATAGCATGAAGCTGATGCTGAGGCCAATAGCAGCAATACTTCACTTATTTTATCCGAGCTTTTTAGACGCATGAATGCCATCTCTCAGGAGCATAACGTGTTGTACGCCGTAAATCGCTGTCGCTTGGATACTGTTTTCGAGAATATCTTAGATTATAATGAGGCCGAAACAAAAGCAACAACTCAGTCTCAAACTAATGCCTACATCTCTGCGGCTGCACTCAGTGGTAGTCCTAGAACAGGCTATGTACATAATGGTTTTATAGAGTCAGAAACTATAACGTAGAATTGTACATTTTATTTTTATATTAATTGATTTTTGGTTTTTATTATTTTTGTCTTATCAATGGGTTAATGTTATCCAGAAGGGTTGGGTTACATTTGAAGGCTGTGTGTTTTAGTAATAGAGAATTTTTAAAAACTAAGCTTATGAAAACCATGTAAGAAAGTAACAGCAAATTTAGCTTTTTACAAATCATCTTGAACTTTTAACACTTTGAAATAAACTTGTTTACAACTTAAATTAAAATTTTTAAAAATCAACAAAATGGTTAAAAAAAGTTTACTTTTAAGTTTAAAGTCAACAAGTTTGTTAAAGAGATAAGAGATCAGAATGCAAAAGTCGAACGAAGTGAAAGAGTAAAGTTAAAATTTTTGTATTTGAAAGCAAACTTGTTAAAAATTTGATTTGTTAATAAAACTATTTTATGTGTTGAAAAGCTTGACTTCACATGAAAAACCTGCAACTGTCTTTCATGGTTTTTGCCTTTTTATACTTAAACGAAATATTTTAACTATACAGAACAGATGCGCGAATTTAAATTTTTATTTTATGTATTAAATTTATATTTTGTATTGTTTTGTGTTCTAATACCGTGTCTAGGCTTTAATTTGTAGTGTTTTTAATTCACGGTGTTTTGTTTTCTTTGTATCTATATATATGTATGTATATTATAGGTTAAGAAGTGTCGGATTTTATCTGGCAGAGCTGTGCTCAAAAATTTTACTTATATATGTACTTTGGGGGCCCTATAAAAAAAAAAACCAACTATATTATAATGACTTATTTAGTTTTTAGGCACAGATTGTAAATTGCTTTTATTATGTTAGGTTTAAATATTATGTATTAATTTTAAGTATCCAAAAAAAAAAAGACAGCTTATACTTAATAAAAATACAAATAAAAACTTACAATGAAACATTTATTTTTAAGTTATAGCCATAAATATCTCTTAATATAACAATAAAAATATTAAGTTATAAACTCTAGTCCTCCTCCAGCTTGCGAATGTACTTGGGTCGAAAGCCTGTATTGCCCATAGGACGTGGCGGCACAGCAACATCTTTCCCGGTAGCCGTTCTCACAGCTTTGATGCCACCATTTGGATTATTCGGCTTATAGCAATAGGCCACCCACATAAAGAGCAGCGTATCGGCAAACATAATGCCGGCAAAGAGAAAGAATTCACTCGCCTGCGATTTGAATATCTTTAACTCTGCTATAATGACCACAATGACATTGCCAAAGGCCACTGTCAACAACCAGCAGGCTTGCAGCACTGACTTCATAGATACAGGTGACTGTGAGTAGGAGAACTCTAGTCCAGTCACGGAGAACATTACCTCACCCAGTGTGATAACCATATATTGTGGTATAAGCCATAGCATACACATGGTATTTGGCTCGGTAACTTCGATCATTTTTGTTATGGTCACATTGTGCATGCTCAAGAGCAGAGCATAGACACCGCCATTTCGCAGTTTATCTTGATGCACTTTTACATCGTCGATGAGCACTTCATATTCGGTAGCACTCAGTTCGATAAGTTTTGTATCTGTGGCCGGTTTTGTGGAGTCTATTTTGCCCGATTTCAGTTGACGCCATATAATTTTACGTTCAGCTGGAACATTGGCCAAATTTCGCACTAAAGGCAGACCACGAGTGGGTTTCTCCACATCATCTCGATACCAAGTCAGCGGCAATGAGCTCTGTTGAGACTGCAAAAATAGACTATAAGCATTGGCCTCGTAAAAAGTTGTGGAACCAGCAGCGAATTTGGGACAGTCTGTGGAGTAAAGAGTGGTACAAATTTTTGAAACATTTTATATACAGTTTTGTAGACCTCGCATGTGCCATAAATAGTTTTCAAAAGCATGTGCTAACTTACCTACGTTAGCGCTCTCGAAGCTGTACCTCATGTTAATACTTCCATCTCGAACGGTTACAAATTTATTCTCAAACATTTCAAGACGATATACGTTGAATTTGCTCTCGGCCATCGGTAAGTTAGTACGCATAACATAATCGCATTGTGGCTCGCCATTAAAAACGCGTAACTGTATATAGCCTGCAGATGGTAGCACCGGATAGTTTTTCTGGAAATATTTTTAGAGTGAAACTACAATTTTACATTGAAATTGAAAATAAAATTAAAATAACCACTACTGGGTAGTGGCTTCTGCGGGGAGTTTAAACAGCTCTGACACTTTAGCTCCTTGTAAGTGACCTATTGTCTCATAACTTGGTTTTTATTCTTTTGCTTTAGATATTTAAAAATAAATAAAAATTTTTCGAGGCTGACGTCGGCAAAGACTATTTTCTGACCAAGGCTATTTCACTACGTAGATTTCCATTCTGTACTGAAAGAAAAAAACTTTTCCAATTGTAATACAGAAAAAATACTTCTGTGAAGATAGACCAAATTTTTGCTCAATTCGCCGTAAATCATGCCTCAGATATGAATTCGCCGCAACAACAAAATTTAGCGTAAAGTAAATTTTTACAAAAATTTTAAAAAACCATGGAATTTAATTGCATAATATGTCCTGTTTCCCAACATTTGCCTTTCATACCGTAAAATGGCCTGCTAATGAAATAGTTAGGTTTTTAAAATGCCATGCATGAAAACAGGCGTAAAAGTCAAAATTCAAAAGCGATTTGGTTGAAAATGACCAGATTAATCCTTCAGAGTGACTGAAAAAAAATTTGCATTATCCTTTTGATCGTAGAAATCGTCCTTCCCATAGTGAATTTGCACCAAATGCATCAATAGTAATTTTGAAGATTTTTTCAGAAAAACATCACAATGGTTAGAAGATGAAAAGTTCTCATCCTGTATTCGGAAAAATAAAATTTAAGATCGGTCAATCCATTCGAGAGGTCTCTCATTTAAGGTCTCTAAACTTCTTCAAACAACTTGTTCCATGGGAGCTTAAAATTTCGACGGTTGGTAGTTTCACACCAAATGACGGATTTTAAAGGTTTAAGAAAAACTCTGTAATTTTCAACCGAAATGTGTTCATGCCTGAAAATATTCACCGTTTCTGGTGCATTGCCAACATGTTAGTAATTCAAAAATTACATTTTGAAAAAAAACTCGCATATTTTTGGTCCAAAAATTCTTCAAAGAACGCATTCACAGCGTTTTGATTAACACTGTTCTTGTAAATAGTTTCGCAGACTCCAGAAAAGATGATTATCTGTTGGTGTCAGGACTGGAGATATTCTAGAGGGTGAGTAAAAACTTCGTACTACAACTTTTGCAGTTTTTGCACGGTCAAACGGGATAGCTGTGGTAAATCCCAATTACGTCTATCCCGAAATGTTTCATTTTCTGGGGCCATATTTCATTTATTTTTCGGGGTAATTTTTCATAATGAAATTAGGCCACAAATTCAAGGATTTATAATAGATAAAAGATTTTGGTTTATTTAGGCTTAAAAAGAAAAATTTCAAACATAGTTGGACCTCTCCCTTGGACCTCTATTACTATAAAATTTATACATTAATTAATATTTTAACATAATGTTGCATGGAAGGTTCATTCAAGAGTTGACCCACCTTAACGAAACTGAATGTAATCGGTAAGACTCTAGGAGTACTTCCTTTGGTCATCTACAACTAGATGTTACGTGATTTTGTATGGGAGATACATACAAAAATTAACTGATCTTAACGAGACTCAGTCAAAAGGCTAGACATATACAGTAATATTAGATGTATACTAAAATTGGTTGAAAACGGTTAGACTCCATACTATCTATACTAAGGGCATCTATTAAGTTTTTACATGATTTCGTATGGGAGGTATAAGTTTTTTTTATTTTCAAACCCATTCGATGCATGATACATATTTTCAAATAAAAATTCTAAATTTCAATTGAATTTTTCTGAAATTTAAATGGAATTTTTGTATATCTATGGATATTTTCTGAGTTTCAAATGAAATTTCTGAATTTAACAGGAGTTGCTAAATTTCAAATAAAAATTCTAAATTTCAGTTGAATTTTTCTGAATTTTAAATGGAATTTTTGTATATCTATGGAGGAGTTCTATCTATGGATCTAACAGGAGTTTCTAAATTTGAAATGATTTTTCTGAATTCTAAATGGAATTTCAATCGAATCGCTTGAATTCAATCAAGTTCAATCGATCTTTTTAGAATTTCAAATGGAATTTCTTAATTTCAATTGATGTTCTGCGAATTTCAGTCAGACCTCTTCTGACAATCTATTGAGGCTTTTTGAATTTCAATTGATCAGTTGTGAATTTCAAATTTTATTTCTGAACTTCCATTGATCTTTTGTGAATGATGATCGCGTTTGAATTTAAAAACAAAATTCTGAATTTTAAGCTTTAATAAAAACACTCTGAAAACAAAATAAGGAATTCATTCTAATCAATTTTAAATATATATTGATATATTGATGTGTCACTGGCGTTGATAATATCTCGATAATGACTAATTAAAAATTACAAAAAAAAAACCAAAAAAAATGTTGACTCACAAAGAAAGGTCCCAGGTGACAGTCTCCGATTGGAATGATTTTCGGATATGTGATAGAAGACAAAAATCTAAGGTCGACGTATTTTTTATATGTGCTCAATTGATGGTTTTCGCGTTCCAAAATCAGCGAAAATTTCGTTTTTTTGCTTTAATTTCGCTATTTTCCATGGAAATATTTACAAATTTGGTACCAAACGAAAGCTCTTACAAAACCACACACGATGGCATCAATTTTACATAAGAAAATTTTGTTGTAATTTTGTTGTTGTAATTTTTAGTAATGTTTAGTTGATATCAAAGAAGTATGTTGACACAATTATTTCATATTAATTTATGTTGGACTTAAGGCAATCTGTAAACTTAACTTTTTTTTTTTTTTTTGAATTTATTACTATTTATAATAAAATTTTTGTTTTATTGAAATGCATTTATTTTGTTTAGAGAAATAATTTTATTACATTAAAAGAACCCAATATGGGTATCAAAAATTTTATTTTCTTATGGCCCTATTCTTTTGTTTAAATATTTTATCAAAAAAGTTTACATTTCATAGAGCTTCCATACAAAATGTGTGTTTTTTCTTGTAAGTCTCATCGCACCAGTAAACAAGAGTTTTAATCATCCAAAGAAAGTACCAAATATGGACAATTTTACGATATGCAAAAGAAATGGAATGCATTTTTTCATATTTCTTTAAAAAAATTTTTTTTAATTTTTAACAAGAAAAATCATAAAAATCTTCTTCTAATTTCAAAACATCAACTTTGTGAATGAATAACTCATCAGATATGAAAATAAGTTTTTTTATTTAAATTTTATAATAAACAAGGGACCTTTCCTTGTCAGTATGACTGTGAGTCAAAAACAAAAATAATGTAAAAATCTATATTTTAACAAGATTGTTGTTCGTGCGAAGTCTATTCATGTTTGAAGCATGTGATTAACATTTTGTAAGGATCAGTTCAGTGGACGACGCCGACCTTAAACGTTGTTTTGAGAAAAATTTGCTCTCAGGTAGTAAAAGAAGCAAAGTAGAGAACAGATAATAATCATTTTGCTCGGAATTGGAAAATAAAGTTTTCATTTTTAAGAAAAAGCTCAAAATCTTCCGTCAATATTAAAGAATGTAAATCAAAAGTCCCTTTTCTAATTCCGTGCAAAAAATTGCCCAAAATGCTCCGATCGTTTTTAAATTTAAGCACTATACTTTCTACAGGTATTGTTTAGCTACTTTCGAAAATGCAAAAAAATACTATTTTGAAAATTATTTAAAAAAAAATTATCTCATAAATTTGGTTCTTGGAAAAATCAACAAAAATTATTTTGCTTTTGGTAAGAAAATGCAAGTTGTTAGTAAAGTATTTTTTCCTATATATAAAAAGTACTTTATTTAACTCTCATGAACCTACATACAAACATATATAAGTATATACAGTTTGTTACATATTTTTCAATATGTATATACTTATATATGTATATATGTATATATGTATATACTGTATATACTTATATACAAACATATATAAGTATATACAGTTTGTTACATATTTTTCAATATTTAACAAAGTTAAGTAAAAAAATAAATATCAATATACAAACATTAATAAATCTGTTTAACATAAGCTGAAATATTAATGAAAGCATTTCTCGAATCAGTAAATGTCTGCAAAACTATCACCGAGTCTAATCATCGATCTCCTTTCCCATATTGTCAAAACCCTGGGGAATTTGTTTCTTCTCAGCGAGGTTGTCATTCAATGTCAGCGGTTCGGTTTCACTCTCTATGCGCGGTATATTGGGCTTATAGCGATATGCGACCACCATGAAGATCAGCGTATCGGCAAACATAATGCCGGCAAAGAGGAAAAATTCATTCGCCTGCGACTCGAAAAGCTTCAACTCGGCTATAATGACCACAATAACATTACCGAAGGCTACTGTTAGCAACCAGCAGGCTTGCAGCACAGACTTCATGGATAGCGGTGCCTGAGAGTAGGAGAATTCTAGACCAGTCACGGAGAACATAACTTCACCCAGCGTTATGACCGCATATTGCGGTATGACCCATAGAATATTCAATGAATTGGGTTCGACGACTTCAATCAGTTGTGCTTTATAGCCGGCATTAGGATTGTAGTTGACGAGCAATGTGTAGACACCACCAACTGACATGGAAAACTGAGACACCCGTTGATCATCGATATAAACTATATATTCTCCAGTCTTGAACTCTGTCAAGTTAAACATTTGGGTCGGTTCACTGAGTTCCTCTCTTCCCTTCTTGGCTGTCTTCCAGATAATTTTTTTGCCAGCTTCTACATTGGCCAGTGTGCGTGCCATGGGATTTCCTCGTAGTGGTTTTTCAACAAAGTCCTCGTAAATGTAAACAGGACGTTCAGTATTCTTTGAGTTCATAAATAAGCTGTAGGCGTATTTATCTTTCATCATATAATTGCCGGATTTAAAGACTGGACAAGCTGTAAAGATGATTTGTTGAGATAGTTTTAAACATGTTGTACTTATTTGCAATTTCTTTATAACTTACATGCATCGTTGGCGGTCATAGAGTATTGAAAATCAAATTTTCCTTGAGGAACCGGTATATCTTTGTAGACATAATGATCCAGAGATTTCAAAATGAAATTAGTCTGCCCAGGTATATTTGTTTCTACGTTGTAATCACATAATTCACCATTGAAAATACGCACATGGGCATTGAATTGAGTAGGAAGCGTAGGATAAGTTTTCTAAAATGTTGTAAGAAAGAGAAAGTGTAAAGAAAAGATGTGAGAAGAGTAAGAAATATATAGAAAAGCAAAAGATGTTGAGATAATTTGCTTAAGAATAAAACTTATATAGAACTTAAATAGAGTTTAGAGAAAAAAAAAAAACTAATTAAAAAAAAAGATTGGAAAAATAGCAGAGAGAAAAACTTATGCTGTGACTGTTACAGCTCTTTTTTTTTTTTTTTTTTTTTTGGATTCGCCAAATGAGTGAGAAATCTCATCAATACGTATAGCCTTCTAAATAAGTTTGAAAATCAAACAAGAATGACTAAAGAATACAGGAAAGTGGTAGGAAAGTGACCCTCCTGAATGACAACTGCAACTTTTTATTTTCCTAGACCTCCTTATTATCCATTTTTGGAAATAGATTAAAAAAACTAGTAAGGAATATCTTCGACTTGGCCGAAGTTAAAATACCCCCACGACCGATTCTTAAGGGTTAAAGAATCTCAAATTGGAGAGCTTTTCATTTGAGATTTTAGAAGATTTTGTTATTTTTATGTTTCTATAATACAAACATATTAATTGTTTTCCTGAAGCTTATATATAAGCCTTTTTATAAAATTTTCAATTTTGGGGTTATATGAGAGGTGAGCGTGTTAGTGGGTGGATGACGCCCATTTTTCTAACACACCTTAGTTTTGACATAGAATATACAAATACCGACTTTCAGTTTTGTAACTTTAATACTTGTCTCTTTATAGAGTTGACTCTAGTGCTGAACGTTAAAAAATTAAAAAGGCGCTTTTTTTCAGAAAACTCCAGGAAGGCTAAGGAGTTAATGCCGATTCAGATAGGCAGGCAGACAGGCAATGTGAACAAGCGAGATAGATAGCTATTTGTATCTCGTTTTTTCACACAGATTTCAGCCTGCCTGTCTGCCTGCCTGTCTGCCTACCTGTCTGAATCGCGTTCACTATGAACGCGGCTTAAGAAATAATGCATCGCAAAATTGTTTCATGGAGTTTATTTAAATGAGCCAAGGAATATTTTAACCCATTTTTAATTTTCTTGTGTAGTTTTGTAATTTTCTTTTCTTTTTCTTGTGGGAAGCCTGATCCTAATTTTTTGTTTTTTATTTTTTGGTTTATTTCACGTTGCCCATGCATTTGTGTCTATCTTCTCACAAACTGTTTTTGTTCTCCTCGTATATGAACGTAAATTTTATGAATTTAATTCACAAAATTATGACTGACTTTTTTTTGACATTTACGAAAGTTTTTATTGATTCATGTATTCGTGTTGGTCGTGGTCGTGCGTGCTTAGTTTGTGGCCTGCGAACCACCAGATCTCGAGTTCAAACCTCACTTCGGACAAAAGTTTTTTTTCAATAGAAATATATTTTTCTGGTCGTCACACAGTGCATTGATCCCATACAAAATTGGTACAAAAATAGAAGGAGTGCTCCTATGATAATGAAATTTTGTGTACTTAGTTAGTTTTAACTAATGACGAAATGGTTTAAATCAAGTACAAATAAAAATTGTAATAATGGTTGAAATCGGTCAGTTCATATTAGGTCTGTTTCCGTACGCACTTCAAGTAAAGTTCGAGTAAAGTTCGGGTAATAGAGAGTAATTTGATTATTTGTCAAAATGAGAAAATTTGTCAAAAAGTACGGAAACGCTTTCAAGTAAGTTTCAAGCACAACACCTGTTTTTTGAAAACAATAAAATTTAATTGCTGTGTTTCTGTATTTAAAACGTTTTCGAAGGCGTTGATTTGGTAATTTTAACTATTTTTATTAATTTTCTAACCAATTGCATACATTTTGTTCGCAATACAATGCAACAATTTAATTTTATCACTTTGACAATCAGCTGTTTGAAGCTCGAGATTCGTGCTCGAAGAAATTTTTCAAGTAAAGTTCGAGTAATAGAGAGCCACAAAAAGTGACATTTTGCTTGTTCTTCTTCTCTCTCGAGCTGGAAAAATGTGTACGGAAACGCTTTCGAGTAACTTCAAGTTACTTGAAGTGAGTACGGAAACAGACCTATTATTTTTTTACATCATTTTGTATGGGAGATACATACAAAATTTGTCCGATCTTAACGAAAATTGGTCAAAAGGCTAGGCAATCAGAGAAATAGATGTGCACTGAAAATGGTTGAAATTGCTATGACCTTAGGGGTACCTCTATTGGACCTGTATTAATTTTTTACATGATTTTGTATGGGAGGTACACATTTTACTCATAAATATCCTCATTTGTGTAAATTTTGATTTTATCGTTCTTTTGGATGCTAAGATAGGATCAGATGTCAGTAACAATATTTTCATTAAATCCGTATAAGACTTAATCCTCGAGCATTTACGGGCATGGTTAAGTCGATTTTTTCTAAACTCTTTTTGCCTTGCTTCCAATGCCTCTTCAGACAATGTTCTGATTGGTAAAGAAAAAACATAATTTTTTCGCAATTCCCTTTTGAACTTTGCTAAAATTTGAATATTTTACCATAACTATAACTTTCTAGGTTAAGAAAATTATAAAAAATTATAAAATTACAAAAAAGTTTTATCAAAATCAAAGAATTGTTTTTTTTCGAAATTCCCTTTTGAACTTTGCTAAATTTTGAATATTTTTCCATACAAAATTGACAATTTTTCGCAAGAAATCACTTTTTTTAACTTCTATAACTTTCTTATATACGAAATACTTCACATACAATTGCAAAAAAGTTTCGCTAAAATCCAAGAATGGAAAATTTTTTTGTTGTAGTGTATCAAAACTAGCAACTTTTTGAGCTTTTAGGTGATTTTTTAAAGTAAAGAAAATTTTTTTTTACAAAAAAAAAAGCATGCTCAAAAAAACAAGCTTAATTTTTGAAAATATTACCTCAATTTTAAATTACTTCATTTTATATAACGTAATAATATGGTTTAATATTGTATACTTTTTTTTTTAAAACAACATTTTTTTTCCTATTTTCGAACCATTTCGATACATTGTGTGTCACCTCTCTGCGGACAATGGTAAACCAAATGGAGAGTAAATAAAGTCATGTAAAGCTTCTTGAGAGTATGAACTTTAGTCGTTCAGAGTCGGCATAAAACATGTAGGTCCATTTCTCGGTCAATTGTCTTCAAACATTTAATAGCACACGCAACACAATTGATCATAAGAAGCTCGGTCAAAGTCCTTTCAAGGGCTGAATTAGCCAATTTTTTTTTGGCGTAGAATTATGTCTTACAACACGGTTTGTATGGAGTCGTTTTAACAGATTTTGTTCAAGGCCATGAAACCTTTTTGACGAATACTTTAGGGTATACCTACAGCCTTTAATAAGCATCATTGAAAGATAATATATATACTAAAATATCAGTTATATCTTGCGCTGAATGAATATCTAGTTTTGGATTTTGTCACTACTATATTAAAGTCACAAAATAGTAAAATATATGAAGAAAAATGCATGTGTTATTATTAAAAAATCAATCATCAGCTGCTTATGCTGTGTCTGCTGCTTTCTTTGTTTTTGTTTCGTTGTTTATGCTTGTATTGTTTTTGTTTTATACGAAGTGATTCGCAGGCTTCTTCATTGGGTTATTGTATGTACTACTTCTTTATTGGGTTCTTGTATCTACTATTTAGAAATGAGTGCTCTATTTTACAGAAGATGTCAATCACAACCTCTTTGCAACTCAGTCAATGAACTCCAACTTAACAAAATGGGCCTGTGATCCGGTTAGATTTAACTCTTATGTAAAAATCTATGTGGATTATATTGCGTTTTATGCTTTTACCCAATATATGGCGTAAAATTTAATGGTGGGTAATTTTTGTTTTTAATGCAAATTAATTTGAATCCCACGTCCCACTAGCACTAGGGAGTATAACTCGCAAACTAAACATCGGACAGATACGAACATGTGCTCAGCGTGAGATATAGTCACCATACGATTTTTTTAAAAATCGGGGTCTTAATTTTATTTTGAAATTAGTAGTTAAACTGACTGTAGCTCGAAAAATATATATCGGGCAGAGACGAAAGTGGCACCAATGAAAAGTGCATTTGCTTCGTTTTCTTTTCAACTAAAGGCTCAACCATAATAGACTCGAGCTGGCTGCAACCCCTCTCAAATTTTCTACGAATGCATAGAAATTGTACGTAGCAGCCATAATAACTCCAGCCAGCTTTTTCGTCAAGTTTCGTTAACTTGAGCTGGCTGCAGAGAGAGCGATTCAAAGCGCATGTTGCTTGAGCTTATGTCAAACTACAATGAATAGCATTTTGTTTGTGAATTTTTCGTTACAAAAATGGGAAAACATTAGAAATATTGTGTTTATTTTGTGTTCTTATAAAACAATATAAAGAAAAAATTAGGCAGGTCTGTTAAATAATAGAGAAATGTTATTGATATAAGCCCGAGCTAGGTCAAGTCGATTTGACAGTTCTCAAGTTGGCTTTTCGTAAAGTTTTGATGTTAGCTGCAGCCAGCTCGAGCCTATTATGGTTGAGCCTTAAGTCAATGAACTCAACCTGTCAAACTTAACGAAATGAACGAAAGAATTTGCTTACTTTTAACGTTTTTTTTCTTTTGGTCTCGATAAGAAGTCCATGATTTTTTGTTATTAATTTATTTGTTAATTTTCGGAAGATCAATAAAAAATACGTGCAAAATGTACAAAACGATCGGACCAAAGAGACAAAGTAGAAGAGGTTACAACTTAAACGGAATTGTACGTCTACACTTACGAAACTGTTTCTTTTTTTTAAGGGTTACGATACCAGTAGCAGAATTCCCAAAAATTTAACGATTGATAGTCGTTGTCGTTATCAGTCATTGTAAGTGTCACTATAACAGTTTTCTCAAGTTAACGACATCGAAAATAGTTGTTTAGCCGTTTGCAAATTTCACTATAGGTTCTTTCAAAAGTGAATTAAATTTTCCAGAGGGTGATGTGCTAAAAATTCAATTCCACAATGACGAGCAAACATTCGAATTAAATGCGCCATACCGGGTGCATTTTATAGCTATTGCTGCCAACTTTCTATTTTCATTTAAATTATTCAATTCCCGTTGGCCGGACTTCACGGATATCACGGGCTCTTTGTGAGTATTAACAACAATTTTACGCATAACGACTAAAACCTTAATGAGTTGAAAATTAAAGAAAGCCCATTTTCGTACACTTATCATATTTCTGATATTAATTTTAGAATTTCATAAAATACATCTTATCAATAATACCCATTGGCCCAAACTTACCTCCAATTGCAACTCAACGATGGCAGAAATGATGAAGGCAACACCAGCCAAAAAGCCGCCCAAGGTCAATTTTTGTAAAGGACGCCTCACACCAACCATGTTTAAGAGTGGGTAGAATGCAATATCATAAAGTGGAATGAAGAGCAATATCATCAGAGGATTCAACATTTGCACTTGATCCGGCTTAATATCCCACGAGCCCATGTCACCATTCATGCGTGTGGCCTGGAAGGTCCAACGTGAACCCTGCTGATCAAATAAAGTCCAAAAGAGTGGCAACGGCAAATACAACACCAAGACGCGCATCAAAACCTTGACATCCTCAATAAGATTTTTGTCATATTTCTGATCTGCATAGTCCAGCCAGTGTTCACGTTTTTCCTTGCTACTCCATTTGGTTTTTATGGCATTCTATCAGCGACAAAAAAAAAAAGTTTAAAAATTTTGGTAATGCTAGCAGTTGACTAAAGTTAACTACTTACACCAATAGTTTTGCTAACCAAGACGACCATGTTGCCTGCTGGTGGCTTGTTCTTGTACAATGGACGACCCAAAACGAATATCACTGCAAGCAAGAGGATCATTAACATTAGCAACAAACCTCTCTATTTGACCATGGAAACTCACCAATTGATGCTGCCATCAGCACTGCGGGCACTCCGAAGGCCAGTGAATAGCATTCTTTTGCACCAAAGCACTGTACATCTTCACGTATAATGGGCATTACTGTTGTCGAGATAAGTGAACCCGAATTGATGGAGAAATAGAATAACGAAAAGAAAGTCGTCATCTGTTTGACTTGATCGGGCAGCTTGAACTGGTCACCACCAAAAGCCGCAACACAAGGTTTTATGCCCCCAGAACCTAGAGCTATAAGTGCTAGACCTATCATGGTAAAGGTTATGGCCGGCACATCTAACGTTGGTATAGCGCCGAGTGCAACCATAATCGAGCCACATACATAGACAAGCGAGAGAATTAAAATGGTTTTGAATTTGCCCAGCCAACTGTCGGAAATAATAGCACCAAAAATGCACAGGAAATACACAAACATGGTAAAGACATGGAAAATAATCGTTGCATCGTCGTTGGAGTAGCCAAGCTCCCGATTAAGGTACAGTACCAAAATTGCTATAGCACAAAAAATAAAAAAAAGTTAAAAATTAATAAAGTCATATAGAGGTGGCATGTCAAAGATTTGCTTTTAATTACTTCGCATGCCATAATAGTTAAAACGTTCACAGAATTCGTTGCTAATGATGAAGAACACGGACTTCGGATAAGGAAGTTTCTGGAAAGAAGTGAAAAAAACATACTTAATAAGTTTAATCAAGCCAATTGTTTAATGAGTTAATTGGGTAAGTTAACATATTTGGCCAGATTATCAGCAATAAACAAGAGGCAAAAGCAATTAACAGTTATCTTAAGAATGCAATTAATTCAAGACAAAGACATGAAAATATTACGTTTTAGCATAACATTAACTACTAGATAAGATATTAACTAGTACATTGAGCTAATTAAGAAAATGTTAATTTTAAAATTAAAATTAAAAGCGTACTTTTAACAGTGCAAAACAAAAATGTTGTTAAGATTTTCGGTAACACTTTTTAACTTACCTTTACTTGTCCTTCAGCTTCGGAGATATTATTTATATCAGCTACATCATTGTTGTCAGCTACAGTGTTGGTAACCGCAGCAACAGTCTTGCTCTCATCATGATCTGGCACGCTTTCAATGTGCTCATTATCAGTCTTATTTTGACCATTAGATGGCTTATTTTCTGGAAGAGTTATTTTATGGTTAATTAAATGTTAAAGTATTTTTATATAAAAATCTACATCTATTTATAATAAAGTGAAGAATTTGAGTAACTGTCAAAAAAAACTATTTCTTCCAACAGTTTATCTGTTTTGTTACTTTCTTAAACTATGTATGGCTTTGTTCCCAAATTGTTTTTTCTAAGGGTCAGTTTTTCAATGCGGGTTTAGCTCTAATCAAATTAAGGCGAGGTACACTTACCAAAATTGGACGTTTAAGCTCGGTTTAAGCAAAAAAAAAAACACATCATATGATAATTTAAGTCAATTCAACTTAAACCAATGCTGCAATATCTTATTAAACAGAGTTTTAGCATCCCTTTTTGGTGATTAAATCTCAGTTTAATTTGACTCGAGCTTAAACCCGAACTGAAAAACTGGCCCTAAGTTGAGAAAAATAAACCTTTTCTGACTTCACATCATGAAAACTATGATGTGAGTGTCAACACACCTCTTAGTACTTTGAACCATGGCACCATCTCCGTTGCTTCTCTTTATCTAACCTTTGCACCTCTTTGCCTAAAGCCCCGAAGAGGACTGCGGACTACATTTTTATGAAAAAGTAAATTGGACTGCGCGAAATATTTTGTATCGCAACTTCAATTGGAAATTATGTTTCGCTGACAGAAATGTGAATGCCGCGACAGTTATGGTACAAGAAATTATTTTATTGGGCATGCGGTGTTTCATCCCAGCATTAAACCAAAATACCACTCATGGTCTAATGAGACTTGCAGGACCGCAGTCTGGTCTAAAAAGGAAGAATTGAATTTCAGATTTGGCGATCTAACAAAAATGCTGATTTTAAAAGACTTCACATCGAGGCAAGGAATCGCTGATATGCAGTTTTAGAGTGCGAAAAGTTTCTTTACAAATCTCGTGAAAGAGAAACAGGTTCTTTTCTGTCTCAAAAGGAGCAAAAACTTTTGGTCATTCATTAAAAGAGTTAAGAATCAGAAATCTTCGGCGAGATGATTTCTGATTCTTAAAGATGTCTCTTCTAAAAGATGACCAAATCTTTACTGACTCGGCCGATAAGGCGAACATGTTGGCTGGATAGTTTGCACTGAACTCCACAATCCCGGCTAGCAATCAGCCACTGCCCTTAATAGAAAGTAAACCTTCTGCAATGTAGGAGATTTACTTTCGAACGTAAGCAATTCAAAGGGTTCTCGCAAACCTGAACACAAATAAAGCCACTGGTCCTGATGGCAAGCCACGAATTGTACTTAAAGTTTGTACCTCTACTTTTCTCGGCCTTTGCTCAACCTTTTCATCATCCCCCATAGGAAAGGAGTATATCTTGTTGTAAGTTCGCAAATGTGCAGTCAATATCTAAAAAAAAGAGATGCCACGAACCTTGCGAACTACCGACCCATTACAATATGCTCTCTACTCTTTAAAGTTGTGGAAAGCGTTATTAACTTCATACTAATGAATTTTTCTGGAGCAGAACTGGTTGCACAATGATCGCCAATATGATTGTGACCTGCTGTTATTCTTTGTCGAAAAATGGAAAACCAATGCGTTCAATTATTAATTAGGTCTTTGCTCTAGATATTTCAAAGCCGTTTGAATAATTAAAAATGTAAATATTAAAAAATTTTATCCGAAATCAGAGCAGAGACCTTATTTATGCCTGTATTTAAAATTAAAGTAACTTTAAAATGAAAGTAACTTTCAAACGACAAGCACAACTTTTTTTACATAAAGTTATGTAGATTGTAAAAAGGTAACAAAATTAAGCTTTTCTAATAAAAATCTCAAGAAGCAAACCAATATTTATTTACATTGTCGATATAAAATTTGTAAAACACACGTTTTTCCCAATTATTTTTGCTTACATCTCATAATTTTAAGTCCATATCTTGATATAACTTAGCCTATGTTCATTCAGGAAAATTCAACTTTCAGGTGATGATGTTTTTAACGAAATCTGTTCAATGGTTTTCGAGCTTATCCCAAACAATTCAAAATCTCAATAGAGTCAAAAATATATAGAACACCGTCTTATAAAAATATAATTAAAATATCAGCTTTTGATGATATAATGTCGATATATAAAATTTTTAAAAGGCATGTCTTTTGCAAATATCTTTCTTTATGTATAAAAAATATATATAAAATTAAAAAGATACAATATAGCCCATATTCTTTCAGAAAATTCAAGTTAGTAATGATGAAGTTTCTAACGAAATTTGTTCAATAATTTTCGAGTTTAGCCCAAACATAACAATGCCAATAAAGCAAAAAAATAAAATAATATCATTTTATAAAATGTCTTTGATGATAACAAACCAACAAATAAAATTTATAAAATACACGTTTTTTGCAATTATTTTTACTTATATCATATCATTTGAACTCAATACCTTGATATAACATAGCCTATGTTCATCGAGGAAAGTTCAAATTTCTTATGATAAAATTTTTAACAAAATCTCTCTAATTGTGTTCGAGATTATCCCAAACATACATAAAAACAAACCTTTATTCCTTTATATACCAGTATAGAGCATAGATAGAAATAATTGAGGAGTTTACATTAAAATCTAGATAAGTCACAGGAAAAAAAAAATTTTAATTAGAAATGCCATTGTAAAGCTAATGTTACAATATATCAATCCATAAAAATCTCTTTGATAAAAATGTTAAAAATTCTAGAGAAAAATTCATTAAAAAATCTCCTTTTCAATCAAAAGCAGACATGTCCACTGTAAATTTTCGGTCAACACCAGATAAGTCCAAGCAAGTTTTCATTTGTGTAGTTTTCATTAAAATTTCAAAAACTTTTTTGTGTCAAAACGTTGGTATAAGTAATAAATTTAACATTTTAGCGGATTTGGATATGCGTTCTGTAAAAATAATAAAAAATAAAAAGTTAAAAGCAAAAATATTTTTTTTTACTAATAAGGACCCTCAGGAGCATCAAAATTGCTACCGTGGTTATCCTCCGATTTGAAAAAAAAGTATGTAGTAATCATTTCAATGAGTTTCTTCAACTTTTAAAACCGCGAACGGCGGAATCTAAATTTTGATTCATATCTTACCAGACAAGTCCAAATTTGAAATTGAAAATACAATTTTTTTTTGCAGTATGAGACTATTTTTTTTCGTATTAGATATCTATTCCTGTGTAGCATAATTTTGCATAATTAGTTTGTTTATAAAAAAATGTCTAACAAAATTAAGATTTTTTTTCGATTTCCCAACAATTCGATCTGGGAAATATCTTCGATATTTCATACGATTTAGACATAGAGGAGAGTTTCGTTCAAAATCGTATGTCTTCTGTTTCTTGTATGCCATTCAATATTAGAAAAAACACGATGCAGACTCTACTATAGCTTCAACTCTACTATTAGGTACTCTACTATTCAAATATTGAGTTTTCGTTCTGAAATGTAATATCTCTGGTAATGTTAATTGCATTTTAAGCTTCAATTTGTAAGAAGACATTCTTAAAATCGCAATGTTCTGTGAAAAGTTATCTAACAACAAGTTTAAAAATGACTGAAAATTTGAAGCATTACCGTCATATTTTGCTTTTCTATTATAAAAAAGGTAAGAATGAAAAGTCGATGAAATCATTGGAAAAAAATTGAGCAAAGGCGTAACATAAGCAGCCTGAACGTTGCTAGCGAAATAGGCATTCATCACCAAACAGCTATCAACCATTTGAAGAAAGCTGGAGACACAAAGAAGTTTGATGTTTGGGTGCCACATGAATTAACAGAGAATAATTGAATTGACCGAATTTGCGAATCACTGCTAACACGGAACAAAATCGAACCATTTCTGAAGCGAATGATGATGGGCGATGAAAAATGGATCACATATGACAATAGTGTACGATGCAGGGTGCAGTGAATAAGATAATGTACGAAGAAGGGTGAAGCTTCGCAAGCAATGCCAAAGCCCGAATTGACACCAAGAAAGGTAATGCCGTGCGTCTCATAGTACTTGAAAGGAATTGTTCATTAAGAGCTTCTACAACCTGATCAAACGATTGATTATGTTCTGTACTGACAAAAATTAACGAGATTGAAGCCAGCAATTCAATTGAAATGTTCCATTACACATCAGTGATGATCCGGCAGAAACCTAGAGAGCTTGGCTGGGAAGTTTTCAGAAGTCTTCAGATGATCACTTGTTTCGATCTATGCAGAACTCTCTTATTGGTTTAAATTTAATTTCTGTGGAGGCAACGCACTTGAATAAGTTTTTCGACCAGAAAACCCACAGGTTCTACACTCAGAAAAAAAACACCTATGTTTCTGGGATAAAATATTTCTCTGTTTTCAATAATAGCAATTTTCTCTGTTTAAAGCCTAAACCTGAAAGGTCAGGGTATATTAACTTTGTGCAAACGTTTCTAGAAACGAGTCCGGTATAGAAAAGTATATATATTCTTGATCAGAGTCACCTCGCGAGTCGATTTAGACCTGTCCGTCTGTCCGTCCGTCCGTCTGTGTGTTATCCGTAAACACAGGATAAGATGAAGGAGTTGAGATAATTGCATGAAGCTTGGTACACATGTTCACACGGACCCAAGGATTTGCACTGTTGACTATTTTTGGAATCCGCTCACGGACACGCCTACCTCGCATACAACCAAAAACTTGAAGGTTTTGTTAAAGCTACAAAAATTAAATTTAATGTGTATGTACTTTGTACAAAATCTAAGACATTTACAAAAAATGGGCATAATCCGCTCACTAACACGCCCACCTTCCATACAACCCATAATATTGAAAATACCATACAAATTTTTATGCATGACCTACAGAGATTAAACTTGGTATGGGAGGATCTTATTTAAAAATTAAGGTGTGCCCAAAAAATGGGCGTCAACCGCCCACGAACACGCCTACCTCCCATAGGAACATTAAAAAAAAATGTCTATCTCTTGATAAAAACTTCACTTTGCGAAGTATTTTCTTGAATAAAAACAAATTTTTTCTCAAATATAAAAGTCTTCTTCTCTTAAAACGATATATTTTTATATATTTCTCTTTTTCATGAAATCTTTTAATAATTTTTAGGATCACATTTAGAGAAAAGCATTTTCTGGAGCAAAGTCGATACCATTCGTCTCTAAATATGATGCCTTTTTTTATAATTTTCCGGCAAATTTTTTCTGAGTGTACACTAGAGTGGGTCGGCCTCCATACAAAAAAGTCGGCCACCCCCTATTTCAAAGTCGACCTCGAGAGGATTCCGAAAACAAAAAAAAAAATTTTTTTTGGACCACTGAAAAAACAGCCAAAATGGTCTTTATTGCATAACTTAAGCATTACATGTCAGATCTTAAAAAATTATGTGTCGTTGAAAAGAACTTAATGAACACTACATTGTCTTATTTGAACATTTTGACTTTTGAGGTCAAATTCAACTAATAAGCCCCGTTAGCCCGATTTACCCCCTTACATTTCTTTTTTTTTTCTCATAAGATTAAACTCCTTTAAATTTGTTTCATTTGTGTTCAAAAAATTATTTATTAAGTTTAAAAACAAGGAAGTTATAATAGTTCAAATATTTCATATAATCCTTTTTTTTTATACCACCACTCTTTCCTTCCACGTATCCGCGTATCCACTTAAAAGCGAAATAATTAGAACAACCTGAGTAATTAAACACTTGAATATTAATTAAATTCTTGAAGTGTTCGCATTTAACACAAAAAATAAAATGCAATGACTTGTCTTATGATAATATTTATCAATTGCTTGAGTCGGCAAAAATGAAAGCAAAACCGTATATTTAAATTATATCAACGCAGATTTTATTGATAGCATAGAATAGAATAGAGTCTGCTGAGAGTTCAGATTATTTACTTATCAGAAAAACGCAAATTGAGCCTGTTTTGAAAAATTATCAGGTTTTAAGTATGTAACTGAAAACTTTAAGCAACAACAATGCAGTAGTTATGTAGTTTCGAGTACTTTGAAGACTTGAATGAGTTCGTTGATAATAAAATAGTTCAGAGAGACAAAAAGAAAAGTAAAAACAACTATTTGTGTAAACAAACAATTATCCAATAACAGTGAAATGATGACAATAGTACTTTTGAGTACATTATCATACTGTTGTTGTCTACAATAAAATAATAAAAGTTTTACCTGAAGTCAGTTCATAAACAAAGTGTAAAAGAATGAATATTCTTATCTATAAATTGAATGCTTTACGTTTGAATTGGAACACGAGCAGAAAGAACGCATTCCAGAGATATTTTTACATAGTAGACGGTAACGTTTAACATGCATTTATATCGATATCGTATCGTTGGCAAAACGTTGGAAAGGCAATAAAACGGCGTTTTGTTAACAAAAACAACGGATGCGCCACAATAATGTATCTAAAGAAGAGTTTTTTTATATCATGCATTGCAAAATTAAGCATTTTACTTTTTATATTTCAACAATGTTTTATAAGTTTTAATAATTTTATTAATTTGTGCTGTTGTCCTATCAACACAGTGCTTACTCGCGTAAGCGTTGGTAATAACTTAATCAGTTTTGTTGACAGAGGATTAAGCGTGTGTCACTTGCAGATTGTTTTTAAAAAAAACTTTTTTTTTAATTGCAATCAGATATCAAGTGCAGCGAGGGCTTATCAGCGCAGCTTTTACCGTTATATATCAATTAATGAAAAAATAATCGCTCTTTGGTATTTGAAAATAAATTTAGCTCACCATAATTTATGAGCTTCAATGTGTTATTTAGTGCAATTTAGATGGTCTTTTGTTTGTTTGCATGGATATAAATTTTGTGTATCTGCGTTGTTTATTTGTTGCGGATTGCATGGTTCTCATGCATTTTGACATGTTATCTATTTTATATATATATATTCTGTGTACAGTACAGGTGATAAGTAGCTTAGTAATATGCTTTATTAGATGCAAGCAGACGGATATTTACCTGTAGAGTTAAGGGCATCGCCAAAATAAAATTGTGTTCATATCTTATGAATTTGTTTTTGAAACAGAGCTTGAAACAAATTCATTAAAATTAAACACAACTATTTTTTAAGTTAAATTCAAAACAAAAGTTTTTGTTTTTAAATTAATGTTTTTGTTATGAAAAACAAATTTAAAACAAAAATTTTAAAATTCAAAACATGTTTCAAAGCATATTTTTTTCGATGCAATTTTTTAACTCTTCCGAGTTAGCACCAGAAATTAGCACCAGATTCGCAACCAGCTACCCACGAGACCTTCCGAATACCAAATGTAAACTCCATTCGATGAAGTTTGCATTTGAAATATTTTAATATATAATTAATAAGTTTTTATATTATATGTTCGATATTTGTCAAACCAATTCAAAAAATTCAAAAATTGTCATTGAATTCAAATTTTTGTTTGTTTTTTTTTCAAAAAAATAATAAGCGAAAAATAAAAAAAAGAAGGGAGTTTATAGGCAGGTGAACATTAAACACACTTGTTTTAAATTTTGTTTTGTAGAAACGCAAAGGCGTTAAATTTATATTTTAATATTTTTTGTTTAGTTTAAAAGTATGTTTTTTTCTCAGTGTATAAGTAATTATTTAAAAATAAATTTGATGGCTAGATACTCTACATTGAGAAAAAAAACATACTTTAATATTAACAATATAAAAAAAAATATAAAATAAAAACTTAACGTATTTTCGTCTCCAAACAACAAAATATTAAACAAACGTATTTAAATTTCAGCTATCAACTCGTTCCATTTTTTTTACATTTTTTCTTATGTGAAAATATGACAATTTTTTAATTTTTTTAATTGGTTTTACAAATTTCGAACATAAGATAAAATAATCACTAATTAATTATTTCAATATTTGAAATTAATAGAGTGGAGTTAAAATTTGGTATTCGGAGGGTCCCAGAAGTCGCTGATTACGAAACATTGTTTTAAAAACAAAAACTTTTATTTTAAATTTATCTTTAAACGCTTTTGTGTTTAACTTAAATGAAATTGTTTCAAACTCTATTCCATTTTTTTTAATATTTCGAATTGGTTTGAAAAATATTGAACATAAAATAAAGTCAAAAGTAATTAATTTTTTCAATATTCAAAATGCAAACAAAATGCTACCTTGGTCCCAAGGGTCGCTGATGACGAATTTGCCATCAGAAATTCGGAAAAACTTAATAAGTGGCATCGAAAAAATCATACAAAAGGAAAGGAGTGTATAGTTGAAATTTAAGCACTTGTTTTAAATTTTATTTTGTTGAAACGAAAATGCGTTAAAATTTCTATTTTAAAATTTTTTGTTTAAATGTTTTTTTTTTCTGTGTACCTATAAATTACATTCTTTTTTTTTATTTTTCTTTATTATTTCATGAAAAAACAAACAAAAATTTAAATTCAATGGCAATTTTTGAATTTTTTTAATTGGTTTGACAAATATCGAACATATCGCACAAAACAGTCACAACTCAAAATTTTTTTATATCGATTTTTTGTTATAAATCAATTCACAAAACATATATCTCACTATCTTTTTCATTATTTTCTTCATTAACTGGAAGAATGATGTTTGTTTGTTTTAATGAAAATTTTCTGCAGTTTCAACCAAAGGGTTTCGCTACTCCTGAAAAGTCATGTTTTTTGAGTTGTGACTGTTTTGTATTTAGTGTGCGATATGATAAAATAAAAACCAATTAATTAAATATTCCAATATTTCACATGCAAACTTCATCGAATGGAGTACACATTTGGTATTCGGAGGGTCCCGGGGTAGCTGTTTGTGAATCTGGTGCTAAAAACTCGGAAAAATTAAAAAAATGGCATGGGGAAAAAATATGCTTTAAAATATGTTTTTGAATTTTAAAATTTATTTTAAAATTTGTTCTTCATAACAAAAACATTGTTTTAAAAACATCAACTTTTGTTTTAAATTTAAATTTAAAACCAATTGTGTTTAATTTTAATGAATTTATTTCAACCTCTATTTCAAAAACCAATTCATTAGATATGAACACACTTTTATATAATTTTAGTACATTTTTCCTCAAATATTAACATTTATATCAATTGATTGCTGTCAATCAGCAGAAAAATGCTCTTAATCTCAAAGTATTTATTTTTACTCTGCTTTTGCAAAAATAGTATTTTGGGCATTTTGAATATTTTTTTAATATTTTATTATTTTTATTTTTTTTATTTTATTATTTTATTAACTAGTATAAAGAACGTTCTAAGAGCTATTCAGCGTTAAAATACGACAAAAAATTTATTCGATTCATGCAGAAAATTGTGTATGTCAAATTAAATTTTTTGAGCATACTTTCAGGCTGAACATTTTTTCGAATGTTCGAAAAGCACTGTAATAGCAAGAAATAATTACAGTTTAAACGATATGTATGAAGCATGAAGTTTGTTTTTTTGTTTATTCAAATTTAAAAAAGATTGCAATCATAGGAAAAAATAAAACTCTTTTAAAGAAATATTGTAAAAAATGTTGCACCAAAATTTAAATAATAAAAAAGTTCAGTCTAATATTAGATATGTCTCTAACAACACTATCTACAATTCATCGAAATTTTTGTATAAGTATTATTATCATGTATTTTGTAGTCATATCTTTAATTTATATTTTGTTTAAAATTTGTTTCACATTATCAATTAATTAAGATATGTCTGAGATATTAAAGCAATCAAAAAGGTAATTATAAATTTTTCTTGATAATATATTGCCTACTTGTCCAAAAGTCAATGGCCCAAAATATATTTTTTTTTAACAAAATTTTCCACTTGAACCAAAACTAAAACACTTGATCAGTTAAAAACATAACTTAAACAACGCAAATAGAGTTGACGTAGACATTTAAGCACTTTGAACATCAAAAGTTATGTCAGCTACCCATTTTAACTTGAACTAAAAATAAATATAAAAAAACATTTTTATAAGTTTGATTTGTATAATATTTTATGTTTAAGTTTATACTAACGTTGTCATGACAACAAGCTATTGTACATTTTTGCACTGATACATAAATTATATCAAGAAATTAAAAAACTTGTAAAAAAACAACAACATATTTGGAGTGTTATTGATGGTTTTTTCCTTGAGGATAAGTTATTGTTTTATATTATTTCCAATTTTGGAAATTAAATGCAAACATATTCATTAAAAATAAAAATGAAATACAATCGATGATTGAAGAACTATATTTATAGCCATGTTTTTAAGTTAAATTATAAAATTTGATGACTTCAACCAAAACAAAATATATATTTGATTGAAATAAAGGCTATGGCACTTCCTGCAAGAATTCGTGTTATGGAGCATTGCTTAAAGATTGCGTATAAAATTAAGTTCCAAGAGCTACAACAAAATAACGAAGAATTTGAAAGCAGCCTTTAAAAAACTTAAAAAACTTCATTTGCTTTTGCTTTTATTTTGCTGTGTAGCTCGTTTTACTGCGTAGTGCTACACGGTTAAAAATCTTGGGCTAAATTTTAATCTTTTTTGGATTACATATAGGACACGACCAAAAAAAGATTACTTTTTAATCCAATGAAAAGTTTTAAATTTTCCAATCCAAAAAGGACTTATTTTTAATCCGCAAAAAGTTTACAATTTTTTAATCCAAAAAGGAATAATTTTTAATCCGCAGAAAGAATAAAATATTATAATCCAAAAAGGATTAGATTTTAGTCCAAAAAAGTTAAAAATATAAAAGGATTACTTTTTAATCCACAAAGGTGAGAACTCGTGAGAAAAAAAAGGTTAGAGATAATTCTCATATTTCATAAGTCTACGAAGAAAAGTTATCCTTTGACCTCCATAAGCATGTATATATATATTAAAAAAAGTTCTCAAACTTAATTTATGCTAAATTTTGCATATTTCTATACGAGCTAAAAAAAAACTTTTTTTTTTTGTCGCGTACTTTGAACTAATTTGTACTAAATCTTGCCAATATTTTTATAAAATGTAGCACTCTTTCATCGCGTTAGAACACTTAAAATACATATCGGTTCTTTTTGTTACTTTCTTGTTTTTCGAGTAATTAAAACCGTGCGAATGTCGCGTCCGTGCCAATGGCTTTTCAGCTGAAAAGCTACATAATATTCAGCTTTTCGCCATAGAAGAACTGTCAAATAAAGAGCTGCTTTTCGTTGGCTTTTCAGCCAAAAGGCCTTCGTGTGATCATATTATTATATTGCATTATATTGCCATAAACTTCACTATATATACATTAAGGGTATTCATGCAAATGGGCGATGCCCTTATAAATGATATAAACCGTATAAGTTTATTAGCCTTATAAATGAAATGTATGTAGAAACGTTTACACAAACCAGCAATCAGCTGTTTATATGTATGCTGAAAGTTGACTGTTAACAACACGGTTAAAAATCTTGGGCTAAATTTTAATCTTTTTTGGATTACATATAGGACATGACCAAAAAAATATTACTTTTTAATCCAACAAAAAGTTTTAAATTTTCCAATCCAAAATCCAATCGCAAAAAGTTTAAAATTTTTTAATCCAAAAAGGAATAATTTTTACGCCACAGAAAGTATAAAATATTATTATCCAAAAAGGATAAGATATAAGTAAAAAAAAAGTTTAAAATATTGCAATCCGAAAAGGATTACTGTTTAATCCACAAAGGTTCAACATTTTCAAAACCGAAAAGACTAAAGTTTAATCTTTCATTTAATTCATTTTTGTTTCATTTAATTAAAAATAAAAATCGGATGCTTTAACAACATTAACAATTACATAAGCGTAAATTTTGTAGAAGAAGTAGTTTTCAATCTTAAGTAATATAAATACTTTTTCCTGAAAATACTACCTTAATGTAAATTTGTAGTCCAAAAATAGTCTTAAACTTAAACTTTTTTGGATTAAAAACAAATTAAACTAAGGATTGGAATAAAAAATAGTACTTTTTGGATTAAAAATTCCTTTAAACCAAAGTTTGGATTAAAAGCTAGTCTAAAATTTTTAACCGTGTACGAAAGCATAAGCAATTATTTTATTGCTTTGCTTTTCTTATTTGTCGCAGCATTGAAGGCAATTCAAACCCTGTTTGAAAGCCAAAGTGCCAAAGAAAAACAAGAGAGCTGAAAAAACTGGGCTCCGTATTGATTTTCCTAAGAAAAGCTGTGGAAATAGTAACGTTGGCAACATTGCGTGGCGTTTTTTCCAAGATGTTGAAGTAGCAGTTACTTCAATGCAGAGCTCAATGCAGAGCTTAAAAATATTTTAAAAAAATTCTGACTGCCATTAATTTTTGCTATCTTATTGACGCAGACCATTTTGGAAAATTTGCTTTTGCCAGAATTTAAATGACATAACTCTAACTCTCCATAAAACTTTTACCCAAGGGAAGGAATCAATAAAATGCCCGTTTTTTCAATTGTTGAGCTATCGTAGGAAGCTCAAGAAGCCAACAACACACAAGAAACTATAGTACTAAAAACCAGAGTACTGATTTGATAACAATGGCAATGATCTTTTCGGAACCATTAATAACGTCACTGCGACATAAAATATAAAAATCAAAAGTATTTTTCGAAGATAATGAACACGATATCATAGATCTTTTCATTGAAAAATAAACTTCTAATTCTAAAATACATCAGTTCATGAGACAAAAAATTCTAAAATAAAAACAGTTTTTAGATGTGAATGTCCTTAAACAAAACTGATATTTATATTAGGAAACATTTTAGAATTTTTTTTTTATCCTTATAAAAATTGAATGTATTAATAAAAAAATAATTTTGGCATTATTTCTGTGACAATAAGGAAAAACTACATAAGTCAGGTTCTAATAGTTTTCAGGAGAGCAATTTGAGTGTTTGATCTAATTTGATTTTTCATGTAAATTTTAACTTATGTCTTTTTTTTTGTCTAAAACTCATTAACTGTGATAGATAAAAAAACAAAAAAAAAACGATTAATAGAATCGCTTATTGCGCATCAGCTAATATAATTAATTCAATTTCCACATAAGTTGACTTATGTTGTTTTCTTTATTGCCACCGATTTATTTAATTTAATAAGAAAAAAACTGGATGCAAGATCATGTAAAAATATATAAAAAAAATTATGCTTCGAATCACCCTGTCAAGTAGCCCCAAACTTTTTAAAATTTTTATTTAATATCTGTTTACCGCAACCATTTTTTATTCTTATAAAAAAATCGAATTATAAAATCTTAAATCGTTCAAAAGTAACAGATTTTATACCAAAAAAAGTGCCCAAAAATGCACTGTGCGCCCACTGAGTGCACTCAAATGTGATCCTTACAAAGTAACGTCATCAATAGTATAGCAAAATCTTCAGAAATTCTACAAAAATGAATGTACTGACTTGATTTTGCTCACATTAGCTTTGAATTTAAACGGTCTATGATGAAAAAAAGTGACGTCGTCAAAATATTAGAACAAAAACTTTCGAATATTCGAATATAATAACAAAAAAATTTCGAATATATGTACTTCATGACAGATAATTCCTTAAAATTTGTTTATATACAAACAACACTTTACGATTGAACTCAAGACTCTTATTTTTAACGGTTGGTGTCAAAAATACGTCCACATCGGTTCAAACATTCACTGCGAAATCCTTTCAAAAATGTTTAAAAATTGTTTTAAATTTTCAATAACAGGAACTCTATAGAATTAACCCATTTTTACCTGATTCTTTTTCAGAACTAACTGAATAAATCACATATCCGTAGGCTTCAAAAACACCTCTAAATATTTCACAATTTGATCAATTAACAAGAACGAGTGCCCAGACAATAGGTATGTCTTTTTAGACCCTTATGAAAACATTAGAAAAAATACAAAAAATAATTTCATAACCATTGTGATGAAAAGTGATATTTTTAAGAGAAAGTATTTAACTTTAGCGATTAGTCAAGAAATCATCAATGTTTCTTTAAAGTAACCCAGGCTTACACAAAATCCCTAGAGCCCTATACATATAAAAAAATTTGAATGATTGTGTTTTGAAAAAATAAAAACGAGTGTGTAATATTTTTTTATTTTAATGCATCTTTTACCACAAGAAAAAAATTGTCTGAGAACAAAGTTAAAACTAAATTTTTTTTGCTTATTTAAACCTCAGAAACTCAAATCTGGTCAAAACTCAGTCCAAAAAATTTTGCCGTTTTTTTTTCTGGCCAGTATTAGGTGTGCGACTTTTCGAATAATCGTAGCCATCAAGCATTTTTTGAGCGAAAAATATGCAGACTACTTAGTGCGGACTTAGACTACCTGTTAAAAAACAAAGAAATATTGTGCTTTGAGTGTTCGATAAATCGAACAGTGGTAAAAGATGTGGTAAGTGATAGTTTTTGGCCCTGTGTGGAAATGAACATCGGACTAAACCGCAGCTAGTCATGTATAACCCTCACTTAACACCCACCTTAGCAGTGCCGGGTACATCAGCTGGCAAATTAATAAACTGTTCACGGTTTCGCTTCTCAGAAATAAGTTAACTCATAATTCAATCAAAAATTCTCGTGACTATTTTCAATTCTCCAGCCAATCAGTTTTTTTTATTGGATTTCTGCTCTATTTATGGTCTTTCAAGACCTATGTTAGTCCATTAGTACGTTTCTGAAATATCTTAACTCAACTAAATCGAAAAGCTTTTCTGTATTTAAAAACAATTTACGACTTTAATTTAAAATTTTCAGTCAAATTTGAGAGAGACTGACGGTCAACTAACCTTGACTCATAAATTAAACATTATCAAAAACGTTCTTTTACTAAATTAGATTTATCGAAACTTACTTGTACCAGTGTAGAACATATTAAAACTTTACTTAATCCGTGATAAGTTATAATATTCATAACACATTGATAAGAATGTGAATACATAAATTCATTTTTCATTCACACATTCCGACAAAATTTTTAATTAAGTGTGTTGCAAGCGATAGATTTACAAGCGATTAACACGTTTATCGTGAGAATAAACCATACAATTGTTTTCGATAACGTTGATGCTATCATTAGCTGATAACAGCCAAGTAGGTAAATTATCACGGTTACAGTATGAGTGCAAAAAATGCACACACACACTCTTGCAATGATTGCTAGTCAAGTGCGTGGTTAAATTTTGATACGTCTTAAAAAACGCTCTTGTAATAAATTAGATGTGACATGGGTTAAAGTGGGGAACTGTCAACTAAAATTAGAACTATTAATAAATATTATTGATTAATATCAGGGCCGTAGACAAAGAAGTGTTTGCGGGGTTATAACGCATATACGTTTAAAAATTTTGAACTAGTTTTTAATTCAAACTTTGGTTTAAATTAATTTTTAATCCAAAAAGTACTATTTTTTATTCCATACTTAAGTTTAATTTGTTTTTAATCCAAAAAAGTTTAAGTTTAAGACTATTTTTGAACTACAAATTTACATTAAGGTAGTATTTTCAGGAAAAATTATTTATATTACCTAAGATTGAAAACTACTACTTCTACAAAATTTACACTCAATATAATAGTTAATGTTGTTAAAGCATCCGAAGTTTATTTTTTAATTAAATGAAACAAATTGTTTCTTAAAATCTGAACCAAAATATTATTTTATTCATTATTACATTAAGCAGTGTTTCATAATACATAATAAGGGTATTCATGCAAAGCGGCAAGCTTGTATTTTGGGCAATTATTTATTTTTATCAGTCGATTGTGCATTTGGAGAGATATGTCAGCTGTTAACTTGTTAACAGTCAACTTTCAGCATACATATAAACAGCTGATTGCTGGTTTGTGATATATCTGGTTTGTGTAAACGGTTCTCCATACATTTAATTTTTATTATTTCATTTTCATTTCATTTTTATTATAAGGCTGATAAACTTATACGGTTTATATCATTTATAAGGGCATTGCCCATTTGCATGAATACCCTTAATGTTTATATAGTGAAGTTTATGGCAATATAATAATATGTTCACACGAAGGCCTTTTGGCTGAAAAGCCAACGAAAACCAGCTCTTTATTTGACATTTCTTCTATGGCGAAAAGCTGAATATTATGTAGCTTTCCAGCTGAAAAGCCATTGGCACGGACGCGACATTCGCACGGTAATAATTACTCGAAAAACAAGAAAGAAACAAAAAGAACCGATATGTATTTTAAGTGTTCTAAAGCGATGAAAGAGTGCTACATTTTATAAAAATATTGGCAAGATTTAGTACAAATTAGTTCAAAGTACGCGACAAAAAAAAATAAGTTTTTTTTAGCTCGTATAGAAATATGCAAAATTTAGCATAAATTAAGTTTAAGAACTTTTTTTAATATACATATACATGCTTATGGAGGTCAAAGGATAACTTTTCTTCGTAGACTTATGAAATATGAGAATTATCTCTTACCTTTTTTTCTCACGAGTTCTCACCTTTGTGGATTAAAAAGTAATCCTTTTATATTTTTAACTTTTTTGGACTAAAATCTAATCCTTTTTGGATAATAATATTTTATACTTTCTGCGGATTAAAAATTATTCCCTTTTGGATTAAAAAATTTTAAACTTTTTGCGGATTAAAAATAAGTCCTTTTTGGATTGGAAAATTTAAAACTTTTCATTGGATTAAAAAGTAATCTTTTTTTGGTCGTGTCCTATATGTAATCCAAAAAAGATTAAAATTTAGCCCAAGATTTTTAACCGTGTAGTGTAAAGAAGTACCAATAACACGGTACAACACTGAAGAAATCCCAAGGGATTTTCAACGGTTTCTAAAGGTTTTAGGTTCGCTGAATCCGGATCTGAAATCAGAATTTTCGGGTCACCCTAGGTTTTCGAGCTACAGGGGAGACAGAACCCTAACTCCCTACTGTTAATGAGATCAATATGACCCGTAAATTCTGACTTCAGATTCGGATTCAGCGAACCCAAAACCTTAGGAAACTGTTGTGAAACCTCTTGGGATTTTTAAAACTACCAGTTTTGTTGTACAGTGTAATTAATACCTACTAATAAGTATTTTAAGACCAAAATTTAAATAGACCAAATTAAAATTTTAATTAAAGTAGTTTTTTAAGAAAACTTTGCAAATATTTTGAGACAAGAGCTTTCTTATATATAAAATAAAATTTACAAATTTACATTAGAGAAAAAATTCATTCATTCATTTCCAAATTTGCCAAATTTTTAAGAATTGATTGAGGAAGGCAACAAGTCCTGCAAAATTCACAATTTTTTTTTTTCATCATACAATTCTAATGGAATAGTTCTTGGCGAACTGAATAATATTAATTCTAGCTACTATATAAATTTGAGCTATTTCTTCTATTGATTTGAAAATATGATAACAAAATATCGAAACATATTTCTTGAATATTATTATATGTATTATTAACATCAGTCTAACGTCTGCGTAACATTAAATTATACGATATAAAAATAACATACCACCACGCCCTTCTTCTACCCCCTGACATAATTTGTGTCGAACACCTTTCATCATTAGATAAGATGGTTTTGCTAGATAAGCATTTAGCTTTTGAAGTACTGTTATTAATATTTGTATTAAGTTGACTTTCTGCAAAGTTTTATTATTCATGACTTGACTGGTTATTGTGTTGAACTATAAATGTTTTTGCGATTGTTTTTTTAAATTTATGATGCTATATGGTAGTATTGCGTTTCCAATTTTTTATTTTTTTATTTGAATTCTTTGAAAAAATTAAAGGATGAAAAATAAAAATTGTTCATTATTTTCAAGAATATGTTGCTAATATGATTATTTATATAATAAAATTTAGACATAATAAAAACTTTTTAAAAAAAAAAAAAAAATGCTACAAAATCACCACTAAGTAAAAAATAATTTTAAATTACATTTTCTATTAATTGTGGTAAAATCTGATAATTTATTTATATAGATTATTATATTGGAAATCTTATTATTTTAACTTTTTTTAATTTGTTTTATTTTTATTATAAATATATTATTTTTTTATGATAATAGCGCCTAAAGTCGGCGCTATTCTTCGCATTAAATCAGGATATTTTTACCATCCCTGCCCTAATTTCAACTTTTTTTATTAATTTAGTTTAAAAGTAATTTTACAAGCTTTGCATACATAAACATTCTCAATCTATTGTTTGGGTGAGCTTGAAAACTGACATTGAATATGCTATTGTGTGTTGCAGCTTCACAAAAAAACTGATTTTATTAGCGCCGACTTCGAAGCTTTTATTATCATAAAAAAAATACTATATTTATGATAAAAACAAAACAAATTAGGAAAAATTAAAATAATAAGATTTCCAATATAATAATGTATATAAATTAATTATCAGATTTTAACACGATTAAAAGGAAATGTAATTTAAAATTATTTTTTAATTTGTAGTGATTTTGAAGTAGGTTTTTTTTTTTGTCAAAAAGTTTTTATTTCTTTCTTTTTAGAGAAACAATTATGTAAGCTCATAATTTAAAAAATGTTTTTTTCTGTCGTTTCTTATTCTTTATTTTTTTGAATTTTTAATACATTTGCAAGAATTATTAAGGAAAATTTAAAATATTTCACTATTTCATGGTTTGTTGGTTATTTTCAATTTCTGCCTCTTTACAATTTTTATTAAAGTGTCACGACCTATTTTGAATCCCGCCTATGTACTTTATTGATCATATTTTAAAATAATTCAACCTTGCCCTGCATCAAATTTCAGTTTCCTAGCATCAGTATCAACCGATATACAGTATTTCCTTAAAGTGCCTCACGATATTTATAATCTCTGTCACCTTTTTAATTACCCACCTACCTATCCACCTACCAAATAATAGTACCTTAGTTTTAATATTTACTAAAATGCAGTGTTTTTCTAATTGTGACACTCCTCTTTGTTAAATCTAATCTACTTTTTTGATTATGGTTTGTTATAACTCTACCTATTCTTGTATTGATTTCAATACCCTAGTGTCAATATTGACTGAGATATAGTGTTTTTTCTAATAGTGATACGCCTCGTTGTAAAATTTTGCCAACTTTGTCATAGTGTTTTCAATAATTCTACCCATTCTTACAATGGATTTTATAACCCTTGTGTCAAAATTATACAATTTTCTTCAAACACTGCCACACCCTTAGTCGAATAACGCCCACTTCCTTGGTATTAATTTGTATTATAGTATTCTAGTGTCAATATTATTCGAGATACAATGTGTTTCAAATATTGCCACACCCATTTATCAAACAACGCCCACTTTATTGAAATTAATTTTTTATACTTGTGCCTACCTCTGTAGTAAACTTTAGCACTCTAGTGTCAATATTATTCGAGATACAGAGTTTTTATAATATTGCCACACCTCTTTGTCGAATAACGCTCACTTAATTGACCGCAATTTTTTATAATTGTACCTACTCTTGAATTTTTGCTGTAAATGTCAGTACTCTGGTGTCAATATTTTCTGAGATACAGTGTTTTTCTTATAGTGACATGCCCCTTTATCGAATACCGCCCACATTATTGGCAGTAATTTGTTATATTTGTTTCTAAATTTCTACTAAATTTTAGAATTCTAGTGCCAATAGTATTCGAGATACAGTGTTTTTTTAATATTGCCACACCCCTTATGGAATAACGTCTATTTTTTTACAAAAGTTTGTACTTATTGTGCCCACCGCTGTAATAAGTTTTTGTACCCTTGTGTTAATATTATTCGAGACAGAGTAATTGTCACTTTCTTGATAGTAATTTTCAATTATTGTGTCTACCTCTGTACTAAATTTCAGTACTCTAGTGGCAATTTTGTACGAGAAACAGAGTTTTTGCCATATTGTTACACCCTTTTTTTAGAACAACGCCCACTTAAGTGATTGTAGTTTTTAATACTTGTGCCTGCCCTTCTAATTTTAAAGTGAATTTTATTTCTCTAGTGGCAATATTTACTGAGATACAGTGTTTTTCTTATAGCGACACGTCCCTTTGTCGAATACCGCCTACCTCCGAAGGGCACCTCCGCGTGGATGGTCTCTATATGTTGACAAAAAATTACGGCAATCGGGCAAGTATTTTAGGAGTAATCGATGTACATATATTCACAAAAAAAAAAAAAAAAAAAAAAAACAGAGAAACCAACCAACTTGAGAACCTCCTCCTTTTTGAAGTCGGTTAAAAATAAGGCTTAGTAATGTGAATCCTTAACAGAATTCAAAATTTTAATTTTAGTAATACGAATATATGTGTTTCCAACTCGAAATTTATCAATTGAAATGTCAGGGAAAACGAGAGTTAAGACTCTTCTGAAAGCATTCTAGTTTAGTACAAATTGAAGTCAGACGAGTAAGGATTGATAGTATTAAGAGAAATGGTACTGCATTGATTTGAGCCCCAAAACTAGTTTCAACCAGTTATGTCCATTCAAACGAATATAACCGTCAACGTACTCAATGGACGGGACCCCCTGACTTGTTCGGGTTGATTGATTTATTTTCAAATTGAGTACTTTTTCATGGGTTCCCACTTTTTCTAAAAGTAGGCAATAATTAAATTGACAAAAAACTAAAACAAAGTAAACAAATTATAAGTGAATTAAATAGACAAATGTATTAAAATGAGTTATTTTAAATTTTTTGAGATAAAAATTATAAATGCCTCAAAATTCACTTTAAAAATTACTCCTATATAAAGTAACCTTTTTACGCCCGTACAATGGCCTAAATTTTGCGCTCATAAAATGACATGAATAATATGATAGCAACTCTTATCTAGCTGTCGCTCAACTCTCATCTGCTGTTATTAGAAAAAGTAACTCAATTGCAGTTAAGGGTGTTCGCAGTAATGAAAAGTACTCAATCTACCCATACCCAACTACCCAAGTCAGTGTGAATACCCCCAAAATATTTGTTTAGTTTTATTAGTATTTGTTTGGTATTTTTAAAGTTTTTAAAGTTTAACATCCGGTTATGTGTTTTGTAGGATTCACAGGTTATAGGATTTCATAATAATGCGAAATGATCAAAAGTGACCAAAATTCAGCAAGAAGAATGAAGTTCCGCTTCATTAAGTCAATGGTAAAACAGACATAACTGTAAGGGTCCTTCAAAATTAAATGAACAGGAAATTCTACGAGATTAAAATTCAGTTTCATTGAAGTCATTTTCAACCATATTGAAAATATAACAAAAAAAAAAATTATTTTATATAATTTAAAATGCGACAAGTCATTATCAGACAACCAAAATTCAATTATTTGATTAAAATGATCTTGATATATTAATTAGAAATGTTGTCTCTTAAGAGGTAAATTTTACCAAAAGTAAAATTAGAAGCACCACAAAATTATAACTTTTGATAAGAGTTTTGATTATAAATAGGTTGAAATTGCTATCGACCTCTGATTTATTCGTATAAATCATTCTTAAATCGTCTTCACTCATATTTTATGACATGTCTTTCGAAACTTGATAAGACGGATATGAATAAGTTAAAGAGATAACATATAATTTTATTATATACACCAACCATAGATATAAAATTTTAGCCAACTAAAGACTCTGCAATATCGAATTTATATAATTTATCTTATTAAGGTGCCAAGAACCTTATTTGAAATCAGCATATACCGACCCATCACCGCAAAAAAGATGTAACCAACAAAACTAAAATTTTAAAAGAAGATTTCTTTTGATTACACTGTGCGACAATTTTAGGCCCAATTGGAATAACCTCAAATATCGCAATGGTTTATAATAGTGCATGGTCTATAGATTATGCCCTCATACTCAGTTTTATCGGATTAGGCCAAATAAGAGAGAAATTCAAGGTCAAATTTCATCTTTAAGTCACACATTTTTTCTTATAACTCTTAAACTAAATTCAAATCCTGTGTAGTAACTGTCTCTAAGTATTTGCAATGGATGGTTAGTTACATTTTGAGACCATTTTTTGCTCAAAAAGTTAAGTAAGGGGGGTATTATTTCTTCGAAAACAGACCTTTTTATAATAAAAAACAAAATTTTGCACACACCTTAAGTAAAATAAAATAAACCACCTCTGAAAAGATCAGAACAATTACATGTGCGCATCCAAAGATATTCAGATTCAAAGATTACCAAAGATGGTAACTTCGATAATGTAAGCCCTAGAGTAAAATCATTCAGATGGAAATTATAGAGCCAACAATTTTCTTCAAAACTGTTCTTGACATCTTTACCGAAAGAGTTACCGTTTTAAAGATATGAGCGTAAATATGTAATTTCAACATAGTGTAAATATGTAATAAATATGTAATTTCAAAATGAGTGTAAAAATTAAGACTTTTTTTGATTTCAAATTCGATCTGTGCGACTTATCTGGTTTTAATTATAAACTGCTCAATTATAGGTTATTGATAATGAAATAAATTATGAATTTCGATAAGAAAACATATTTCTGTAAATTGCTTGCTACATCTTTTTTGCAGTTATGGCGCGATATAGTAAGTCTTTGACGTCCTTTCTCTATTTTGGTTAAGAAAAAAACAAAACAAATTGGCCATTTCAGCCCTTGAAAGGACTTTGACAGAGCTTCTTATGATCAATTGTGTTGTGTGTGTTATTTAATGTTTGCACACAAAAGACCGAGAACTGGACCTACATGTTTTATGCCGACTCCAAACGGCTAAAGTTCATGTTCTCAAGAAGCTTTACATGGCATTATTTACGCTCTGAGGTCTGCCACTGTCTGCAGAGAGGTGGTGACCAATCAAAAAATTTGCCACGAGTGGGATTCGATCTCAGGTTCCGGGCATGCAAAGCCATATACTTAACCTGCATACCGCGGTCACCACATGGTGAAGACATCTCATTTTATTATCATGTGAAAATTAGTGGTAAATCATTAATTTCGAAAGCAGTATGATTGATCACACGCCTTCAGACAATTGACATGAAGTTAGTTCGTTTGAGTCGTGTATGATGGTCCACGGTTCGAATCACGGTAATGTCAGATTAATACTTTTTTACGGTATGCAATTTTTACTTAAATAAATTTTGTATACCAAAAATCGCAACATCTGGCTAAGGGTTAAAGCTGTGTTACTCAAATCAAATTAACAAACGCTTACCAGCTGAACCACGAAATAAAAATTCTGCGAGCTACTCTCTTATTGAAGTGCTTATTGCAAAAACAAATTATATGCCATACAAAAAAATATTTGGAAATAATCGACACTAAAGTTTTAAAAAATGTATATGTGTAAAAAATCATGGTAATGTTTCAAATAACCTTTGCATATAGGATCAAAATTGATCGGAGGAAAAATCATCATTAAAACTAACGCCTATTTTAAGGGCCTTGAGAAAACATATTACTTCGAAGGAATAAAAAAATTAAAAAACAAATGTTCAAAAATCTTCATAAAAAATTTGAAGCAAATTCATTTAAAAAAACAAATAAGAAACCAATTTCTTTTCAAAGTATAAAAAAAAATTTTATTTTTTTGTTATTTTGTTTTTTTTTAATTTTTCTAGAACTAATTTTTCCTTTTTTAAATAATTTCTTATTAACCAAACTATGACATTATCAGACGGAATTTTTTGTCGTAGAAAATCTTTAGCAGAAAATTTTTTTTAAATCCTTAAAGATTCCTATCAAGAAACCAGTGATTGAAGCAATTTTTGCCTGATCTCTTCAGTTTTTCTTAAAGTTTTTCTTTTTTTCAAATATGGTTCATTAGAGTTTTGGCGTAAAAACTTTGAACAGAATTTTGCATACAATTAGCTAAAATGTTTTTTTTTTTGCTTTAACTCATTCACACAAAATTTTTTATTGAACTTTGAAACCTCCACAGAAATTGTCTTTAGCTTTTCATGCACATATATTTTTGTTTTAAGTACCATTTTCATCCGCCATTTTATGTTTCCTTCACTTTCTCTTATCCAATTTGAAATTTTATTTTTCTTATTATAGAATTTTAGCTTTCACTCAGCATATTTCACTATATTTTCATTAAAATTAATCCAACTCTAGTGGATTTTCTACTTTTACACCGAACGCAATTTCGATTTAAAGGATAATCCTGAAATCACGTCCTTGTTCATGAACAGCGTTCTACTGACTGACTGTTCAATTCAATAGATCGAACCAAAAGTACTTCTTCTTGGTCACGGAAAAATCCATAAAACGCATACTAAGACACACTAATTACAGGTACCAACAACACCTAATCGCAGATACTTCATGCGATACACGCTGACGCTGCTCCGATAGCTGATAATACGATTGTGGCGTATACTTATCGCCGTCCTAGCTTCATAATCGAAAAATATCTTTGATATATGATGTGAGAAAATTTATAACTTCCGAATGTAACCCAGTCGTCAGCAGAGCTAACGAACTAACTGAAGTTCAGTTAATAAATTGAAAGATAGAGTAACGAAGAATTTTAAAAGCCCCACGATGGGCCAAATATAAGGTTTTAAATAACGAGTATCAGTGAGCAGAGATTGATTGTATGAAACGTCATTGTCTCGTTCTATGAGAGCAGGTCTCTACGAAACGCTCTTTGAAGAAAATTTATCAAACTAGTTCACAAAGTGGAAGGAATGCAGGTAAGTTATCATTTTATTTACTGTCGATTTCTTATCAAAACAAAAGATTGCATTTGATTGTATGTGTTTTGGGAAAATTATATTTTTCCCTCGTTTATCTTAAAGTTTAACAACACTTCTTGAGATTAAATCAAAAAGTTGAAAACTGAAAAGTAAACTGAAACGTGCAAAAGTATGAAAAAACAAAATAACTCCAATTGTTTGTAAACTTGAGCTAATTTAATTAAAACCAGTTTGAATTAGATTAAAATGACATAAGCTGCATGCTATATTATAAATGCATATATTCAGGGGTTAAATAATGTGTTCAGAGTCAGATAAGATAAAATTGCATTATCTTATTTTGTATTTTGTATTTTGTATTTTGTATTTTGTATTTTGTATTTTGTATTTTGTATTTTGTATTTTGTATTTTGTATTTTGTATTTTGTATTTTGTATTTTGTATTTTGTATTTTGTATTTTGTATTTTGTATTTTGTATTTTGTATTTTGTATTTTGTATTTTGTATTTTGTATTTTGTATTTTGTATTTTGTATTTTGTATTTTGTATTTTGTATTTTGTATTTTGTATTTTGTATTTTGTATTTTGTATTTTGTATTTTGTATTTTGTATTTTGTATTTTGTATTTTGTATTTTGTATTTTGTATTTTGTATTTTGTATTTTGTATTTTGTATTTTGTATTTTGTATTTTGTATTTTGTATTTTGTATTTTGTATTTTGTATTTTGTATTTTGTATTTTGTATTTTGTATTTTGTATTTTGTATTTTGTATTTTGTATTTTGTATTTTGTATTTTGTATTTTGTATTTTGTATTTTGTATTTTGTATTTTGTATTTTGTATTTTGTATTTTGTATTTTGTATTTTGTATTTTGTATTTTGTATTTTGTATTTTGTATTTTGTATTTTGTATTTTGTATTTTGTATTTTGTATTTTGTATTTTGTATTTTGTATTTTGTATTTTGTATTTTGTATTTTGTATTTTGTATTTTGTATTTTGTATTTTGTATTTTGTATTTTGTATTTTGTATTTTGTATTTTGTATTTTGTATTTTGTATTTTGTATTTTGTATTTTGTATTTTGTATTTTGTATTTTGTATTTTGTATTTTGTATTTTGTATTTTGTATTTTGTATTTTGTATTTTGTATTTTGTATTTTGTATTTTGTATTTTGTATTTTGTATTTTGTATTTTGTATTTTGTATTTTGTATTTTGTATTTTGTATTTTGTATTTTGTATTTTGTATTTTGTATTTTGTATTTTGTATTTTGTATTTTGTATTTTGTATTTTGTATTTTGTATTTTGTATTTTGTATTTTGTATTTTGTATTTTGTATTTTGTATTTTGTATTTTGTATTTTGTATTTTGTATTTTGTATTTTGTATTTTGTATTTTGTATTTTGTATTTTGTATTTTGTATTTTGTATTTTGTATTTTGTATTTTGTATTTTGTATTTTGTATTTTGTATTTTGTATTTTGTATTTTGTATTTTGTATTTTGTATTTTGTATTTTGTATTTTGTATTTTGTATTTTGTATTTTGTATTTTGTATTTTGTATTTTGTATTTTGTATTTTGTATTTTGTATTTTGTATTTTGTATTTTGTATTTTGTATTTTGTATTTTGTATTTTGTATTTTGTATTTTGTATTTTGTATTTTGTATTTTGTATTTTGTATTTTGTATTTTGTATTTTGTATTTTGTATTTTGTATTTTGTATTTTGTATTTTGTATTTTGTATTTTGTATTTTGTATTTTGTATTTTGTATTTTGTATTTTGTATTTTGTATTTTGTATTTTGTATTTTGTATTTTGTATTTTGTATTTTGTATTTTGTATTTTGTATTTTGTATTTTGTATTTTGTATTTTGTATTTTGTATTTTGTATTTTGTATTTTGTATTTTGTATTTTGTATTTTGTATTTTGTATTTTGTATTTTGTATTTTGTATTTTGTATTTTGTATTTTGTATTTTGTATTTTGTATTTTGTATTTTGTATTTTGTATTTTGTATTTTGTATTTTGTATTTTGTATTTTGTATTTTGTATTTTGTATTTTGTATTTTGTATTTTGTATTTTGTATTTTGTATTTTGTATTTTGTATTTTGTATTTTGTATTTTGTATTTTGTATTTTGTATTTTGTATTTTGTATTTTGTATTTTGTATTTTGTATTTTGTATTTTGTATTTTGTATTTTGTATTTTGTATTTTGTATTTTGTATTTTGTATTTTGTATTTTGTATTTTGTATTTTGTATTTTGTATTTTGTATTTTGTATTTTGTGTATCGTATTTTTTAGCTTTACCTACTGAGATTCTTTTTAATCGTGTTATAAATAATTACGCAATTTTTTGTAGATGTTTTGTATAACTTACGTCAATACATTTCATTTAACTTTAAATAGGCCACTTCAGCCTGATAACTTGTCAACCAATGGCTAATCCTATATTTTACAAGCATTTTATGTAGATAAGATTTACTTTAGAAATGAGTTGTCATATGAAATCGAACTTTTGTCTATTATAGCCTTTAGAGGCTTTTGTTTAACCATAAAAACCTCTTCAAAATAACTAGGTAACAAGTTTTATAAATTTTGTTTCACTTTGCACGAGTTTGTCGTAATATTGATAATAAAATTTGATGAAAATTAAATTTCATTCATCATAAGTTATCACAAATACAACAAAAAAATGTTGTAACAATGCTGTTCGATATCGATAATGCTGATAAGATTACATTTTTCAAGTTTTACTTTAAATAATTTATTGTTCTCAAAAACTAAAGTTTGTATAGAACCGTCATGTTGTACTTAAAGATAATCTTCAATGCACATGTTAAGATTATAAAATAAAAAAAGGTAGTCTTGTGTTATTCTATGATGATAACCCTACAAATATTTATCAAAGCTTCGGATTTAATTTTTCACTTTTACATTTTATATGTTTAAAAACTAGTATATAATTTCACATTTTCCTTTCATCTATCAGATAAACTGATAGAATATATATTGAATAGCTTTCAATGAATTGAAATTTAAAAACAAAATAATAAAAAATACAATTTCTCTCAAAACATGTCAAGCGGAAAAAGAAGTTCCCTTCGAAGTTCTAAAGAATGTAAGGAAGATTGCTAATTAAACTAACTGAAGAATTTATCTGAAATTTCTGCTCAATCTTATATTCTTTTTCCAGCTCTAAGTCTTTTGCCGCCTAACAAGAAACGTCGAAGCAAATCCAAAAGCTGTTGCGGCGGATCAAAACTTAAGAAATCCAGTTCTAGTGTAACTATTATTGCAAGCAAAGCGGAAGTTTTTCAGTACGAGGAAGAAGAAGAGGTAAGATACGATTCAATGACATACAATGTCGAATAATTTCAAGGCGATTTGTTCAGTATAAGTTCATGGTATGAACGCTCAGGTCTCAAAACACTTTATCAATGCTTATGGGCGGTACTCCTAGTTTGGTGACATTCAACAACAGACACTAACATTCTAACTAGATAATTTTTCGCCTAGCTAATTGCACGGCGCATCATATAATTCGTATGTGTAATAATGCTTTACAAAGAAATGCATTGTGACATTTTAATTAAAATTAATTAAAGCCTCATCACTATCAGAAAATCGTAATCAAACTTCCTTGTCAATTATCGAAGTCAATGAATTGCAAAAAGCTTTCATGACCGATTTCATTCATATTAAAAATTATGTCCATTGATTAATGTGTTATAAAATATTTCCAGGCGTCATTTAAGTGAAAGAGCGCCATCTATTTGATGAATGATAATTAAAATACATATCAATTAGAACGGTACCCGCAAAATCGACATTTCTTGTTGCTGTTATAATTTTATTGAATCGTCAATATCGAAAAGAGTTTAACTATGAAATTAGCAAATGTTCAGGAGATACAAAAACCTAACTAAGCAAAGACTATTTGTGTCAGATTTTAATTGAGAACGTAATTTTATAAAGAGGCCAGAATTAAGCCCTTGACATAAACCCAGTTACCCCTTGAAATAGTCACTTTTGATCCTTTTTTGGCGCACTACTCTGGACTTAGTACACTGGGTACTCATAGACACCCCAGCGAAAAAAATCAACATAAAAAACCAGTGATTGCTACTGTTTTACAAATCTTAAAAGCTCTCTCTGCACACTGTGAGTAATTGTATTGCATCGATAAAAATACAAAAACTATTTTCACACATGACAATTGTGGTTTTTATTTTTGCTTATACGCCCAAACACTCACTCAAACACCCAACTGCTATTCTGCAATACTCACTCTCTTTCTCAATTTCATCTCAAACTGGGTTATTCTTGAACTTGTTGATTGAGCTCGACTGCATGGAAGTGCATTTTCATTTTTCTACTTAGTTCAAAGTCAATAACGAACAATGACAATAAGAATCATAGTATAAACAAAAACAAAAACAACAACACTAATAACTGCAACAACATGCATTTCGACATCAACATGACCAACGATAACAATAATTTTATTGTTACCCGACGACACACACTCGACTCGACTTGACTAAAAAAAGAGGAACAATTTAAATAAAAATTCAAACCCGGCATTCAAATCGACTAAGGAACTGTATGCAACAAGCAAAGCTTTTTAATTATTGTGTGCTGCTTTGTAGAAGCTTTTGATATCAGCCTCTTTGATCGCCATGAACTACACGCATGGGGTTGAGAAACGACAAATGGGGGTATTGGCTGCAGATTGATTGAAGCACCCAGCAGGAAAGCGATACATCTTTAATTAATATTAGTGATATGTGTTGAAATTGTTTTGTTGTTTTTTTTTTTTTTTTTGTCAAATTAGGCTTCACATTCATGACGCGTAAGTGTCGAGAGAATAATTTAGAAAAACAATTGATTATTTTGATATATTCTGACTTAATGCAGTAGATTTTGCAAATATTTTTGACCTTCTAAGGCCCAGTTTCACCAACTATACTTAAGTTGTACTTAGCTCTGTACTTAGCTCTAAAAATGCATTTCATCAATCATATTTAAGTTCACTTAAGTATGGAAAATGTGTAACTTAAGTTATACTTAAGTCGTAAACAGCAAAAAGATATCAATAGACAGCACATATATTATATTTTGCAAACAATTTTGAAATTGTGAATAAGACTTTGTGAAAAAGTTGAACTTAACTGAGGCTAAACCAAAGTACAACTTAAGTATAGTTGGTGAAACTGGGCGTAAATTTCTGTTTGACTGACGATATAAAAAAAAATTAATTTATATGAAAATTTTTACTAAGAAAGGTTCTGAAACTAACAGTTGATTTACGAATATTTACAACTTTAGCACATTCAAAATATGTTAACACTCTTCTTTCAAATCACGCATATTTGTTCTGAAACTATCTTATGCGAATGTGGCAGTTTTGCAATATCACTTTTTGAGAATCACAAGCAATTCAATTAATCAAAAATTTTTTTGTCGCTTCTTTTTCTGATCATAGAGGTCAAAAACTATTCTTCAATCTACCTTAAGGATACAAACTGGAAAAGTCTTTGATTGTAGTCTCTTAATCGTTATCATAATAACTGAATCTATAAATTATTAAAGTAACATGTTTTAATAATTGATAAGCGGTTTTGATTTAAAATCTTATTTGATAACGAACCTTCCTGGCAAATCTACTAAAAAACATGAATCATAAAACGTGTAGTAGGTATGATAAATTGCTTTCAATATAATTTTTACCTTATTTGGTAAATAAATAAAACAACAAAAAAAAAAACAGATTGGCCATTTCAGTCCTTGAAAATAATTTGCCCGAGGTTCTTATGATCAATTGCTATTTCTAATCTTAGTTCAAGCTCAAAATGTGAAAATGAAGAAATCGCGCCAATATTTTTCAAGCGCTGAATAATGGTGTTTGGTGTGTTGGAGCCTTGGAAGGTTTGTTCGCTAAATCCTATTTATAAATCTGGCAATAGAAATGATGTTAATAATTATAGAGCGATTGTGAAACAGTGTACATTTGCCAAAATATTTGATCATATAATTAAAAACAAGCTTTTTGACAAAATTGGTAATCTTATAGTCGACTGCCAACATGAATTCCTTCCGGGCAAATCAAAATCAACAAGCACAAACTTGGCTTTGATTACAAATAATATAGCGAGTGCTTTGGGAAATGGGGATCAACTAGGCATAATTTACACTGACTTTTCAAAAGCGTTCGATAAAGTTGACCACAATATTTTGCTGCATAGGCTCAAATACTTTGGTCTGTCGGAGTCTCTGGTAATGTTTTTCCAAACTTACCTAGAGAATAGAAAACTTATTGTTAAAATAGGTTCAACGTACTCTGATTTTAATATTAATGCAACTTCTGGAATTCCGCAGGGAACTCATTGCGGACCTCTGCGTTTTCTAATTTTTATAAATGACTTGCCACAAAGGTTAAAATACTCAAAATGCTTATTATTTGCGAATGACGTGAAGCTTTTCTCAAGAATTTCATATCCATCTGATTGTTCTAAACTGCAAAATGATTTGACTACTTTTTACGATTGGTGTCTTTTAAATAACTTGCATGTAAATATTGATAAATGTTGTGTCGTTTTATACACAAAACTTTCAGTTACAATTTTAGAGAATTACTCTCTAAATAATATCTTTTTAAATCGAAAAACTGATGTAAAAGATTTAGGAGTATTTTTTGATTCAAATTTAAATTTTAAATGCCACTTCGACTACATAATTTTAAAAGCAAATTCAATCCAAGGTTTTATTAAAAGAAACACTAAAAACTTTAAGGATCCTGTAACGATTAAATCACTTTTTATCTCTCTTGTATGTAGTATATTGGAGTTTCGTTCGGTCATTTGGAAAACTTTTTATAATGCACATTCTGTCAGTATTGAAATAATTAAGAGGAATTGCACAAAGTATGCACTTAATAAAATACATTGGCATGATGGCCTTCTACCATACGAAGCTCGGCGTTAAGTGCTTGGTCTTCAGTCCAAGCACCACACTCTCTATTAATATATAAATACCCTCAATATCTGCTGCCTTCGAGAAAATAAATGGAGTTTGTGTCAAAATTGTTTGCAAATTTTCTGTGAATTTTGAGAGATAAACATATATGTATTTCCTTTGATCAGGGAAATTTTTGCCAGGACGTGGCAATAGTTTTCACTACATTAAAGCCAAAGAAACACAAAATTGCTCTGTATTCAATGCAAAGAAAGATGATTTGGCATTGTATATATATATCTACGGTTATATCTGTCAAATTAATTATCAGAATTCAAACTGAAAGTGATATTTTCGTTTAGTAGTCTTAACAATTTTGTCGTGATGACAAACACGCTTTAACGACGTTATCAGATAACATAATTATAATTCCAAAAGAAATTGCCAAGAGCGCCAAATTTGCATCTGTTCAAGAGAGTGTTGAAAAAACTTCAAATGTACCATAATTTTTCAAATGACAATAATTTTCATAGAAAAATACAGAATTTATCGCATGCAATATATCGTTTGCAATAACCTCTAAAATTAGAGTTTTTTGTGAAAATATTCGCTGGTATGATAGTTTAAAATAAAAAACGGTCTGAAATAAATTAAGAATTATTTAGTTATTTGAATTTCAGTGAAAAAAAATTTGGCAAAATATTCAAAAAATCTATGAAAATCCGTATTATCGTTGGCTCCAAGGAAAACAATGTTATATTTTTTGATGCAGATTGGAAGAACTTTTTTATTACCATTATTTGTGACCGTTTTTCGATTTTAAACTACCACAACAGCTAATATTTTTATAAAAAACCCAATTTTTAGAGGTTATTTCAAACCATTCCAGCTCACGGATGGCTATCGCTAAAGTCGAAATAATTGGGAATCGCCATAACATAAACCAAGGATTATTTTGAGCAACTGTGACGAAAAACTTTTTTTCGTGAGTCGTCTTATATACATATATGTATATGCGAATATTATTATTATATGAGGATTTCTTTGTCAAAAATATTTAAAAGAATAAAAACTTTTTAACAAAAAAAAAAACCTACTTCAAAATCACTACAAAGTAATAAATAATTTTAAATTACTTTTACTATTTATTTCTTGGTCAAATTTACATTTTTGTCATAAATATATTAATTTTTTATGATAATAAAAGCTTCTAGTCAGCGCTAATCATTGACGTAAAATCATGATATTTTTGCCATCCCTACTCTATTTAAGACTTTTTTATTTGTAAATATCCTGCTTGGGTGACGCTGTATTAATTTGTAATCTTAATTTTTCTTAAATCTTAATTAAAATGCTATATGTGTGTTGCAGCTGAACAAAAAATCTGATTATATTAGCGCCGACTTCGAAGATTTTATTATCATAAAAAATTAATATATTTATGACAAAAATATAAATTTGACCAAGAAATAAATAGTAAAAGTAATTTAAAATTATTTTTTACTTTGTAGTGATTTTGAAGTAGGTTTTTTTTTTTGTTAAAAAGTTGTTATTTCTTTCTTTTTAGAGAAAATCATATATTTTGAAAAAGTGTATAAATTAATGAAACACCAATTATTTATGGTCATAATATGGAAAACGCTTTTCTGTCGTTTCTTATTCTGTTCTTTGTCAGTATCTTTATCAGTCCCTACTCTTGTATTTTTATCAGTCCCTACTCTTTACTCCAATGTCAATATTGACTGAAATACAGTGTTTTTATAATATTGAGACGCCCCTTTGTTGAGAATATCACACTCTTTGTCATAGTGTTTTCAATAGTTCTACCCATTCTAACAATGAATTGTATCACCCTTTAGTCAATATTATACAGTTTTTTTACACACTGCCACATCCCTCAGTCGAATAACGCCCAATTCCTCGGTAGTAATTTGTAATAATTGTGCCTACGTCTATACTTTTTCAGTTAGTAGTGTCAGTATTCGAGTTAGTGTTTTCTAATATTGCCACACCCCTTTGTCGAATGAAGCCCACTTTATTTACAATAACTTGTTAAAAGTGTGCCTACCTCTATACTAAATATCAGTACTCTAGTGTCAATATTATTCGAGATACAGTGTGTTTCATATATTGCCACACCCCTTTATCAAACAACACCCACTTTATTGAAATTAATTGTTTTATAACTGTGCCTATCCCTGTAGTTAACTTTAGTACTCTAGTGTCAATATTATTCGAGATACAGAGTTTTTCTAATATTGCCACACCTATTTGTCGACTAACGCCCACTTAATTGACTGTTATTTTATATAATTGTACCTACCCTTGCATTTTTGCTGTGAATTTTATTGACTCTAGTACTCTAGTGTCAATATTTACTGAGATACAGTGTTTTTCTTATAGTGACACGCCCCTTTATCGAATACCGCCCACATTACTGGCAGTAATTTGTTATATTTGTACCTACCTTTGTACTAAATTTTAATATCGTAGTGTCAATAGAAATCGATACACAGTGTTTTTTCTAATATTGCCACTCCCCTTCTCGAATAACGCCCATTTTTTTTTTTACAAAAATTTGTAGTAAATTTCCTGTCGTTGTAATAAATTTCTGTACCCCAGTAATAATATTATTCGAGACACAGTAATTTTCATATATTGCCACACCCCTTTGTCGAATTACGCCCACTTTTTTGATAGTACTTTTCAATAATTGTGCCTACCTCTGTACTTAATTTCAGTACTCTAGTGTCAATTTTCTTGGAGATACAGAGTTTTTACAATATTGCCACACCCTTTTTTAGAATTACGCCCACTTAAATTATCGTCATTTTTAATATTTGTGCTTGCCCTTGTAATTTTACTGTGAATTTTATTACCATAGTGTCAATATTTACTTAGATACAGTGTTTTTCTTATAGAGACACGCCCCTTTGACGAATACCGCCCACTTTCATAGACGGGCACCTCCGCGTTGATAGTCTCTATATGTTGACAAAAAATTACGGCAATCGGGCAAGTACTTTAGGAGTAATCGATGTACATACATTCACAAAAAAAAAAAAAAAAAAAACAGAGAAACCAACCAACTTGAGAACCTCCTCCTTTTTGAAGTCGGTTAAAAAACAAATAGTGTACTTTTTACATAAAAAATACAGCAACAAGTACACTATTTTTCGTAACAATTCATTTATGATTAAGTGAAAGAATTTTCAATCATTTAAATAATACTGAGAAAAAATATTGCTAAGTTTTTAATTTTAACTTTAATAATTTTAACTTTAATAATTTTTAATTTTCCTGCTGGGATGCTGAGAGAATGAGAATGAATTGTAAAAAGTTAACTAAGAACGTTTTAATAAACAATCACTCCAACAATGCTGTTAAAAAAGCCAAATAATACGTTTCAAACACTCAAACATATGACTTTACCATAAAAGCTCTCTACCAAAAGCAACTACTTTAAAAAACAAAACATGCTCTCTTTATTATCGGTTTTTTTCTTAAAATCAAATGAGACAAAAGCTCGTGCAAAGTGTTAAAGCCAAATAATGTAAGCTTGGGCCAGAACATTAAAACCGAGCTTTTCTAGTAAACATTAAGTTTTAAGTTAATTGTCATCATTATAACAGCATTTTATAAAAACAAAAGCTGCGCAAATACTAAAAAAAGCTCTACTTAACATATATTTGAGCTAGTCATAATAAACTTAGGAAAAATATGAAACAATTGAACGATATCGAAAGCATGATCAACAAGAAAACAACAATAAAAGGCACAGAACTACTGGCGAAATAAGATAACTAGAGAAAGTAAAGCGCAGAAGCTGCATGAAAAAGAAACAATTAAAATTACTGAGAAATTGTCACTCAATTGATGTAACAATAGCCGATCTTAAGCAAACACACAAACATATGCACACACTAACACATAAAAGCTTGCAAGATGACAACAAAAATAATGCACTCCGACCAACACAGCACCTACAATAGCCGAGAAGAAATCCGTTTTAAAGGCCCGACTGCATTTTTTGCACTTTTATTCGAGCTTCTAGTGTCGAACGGCTCGAACGTCTGTCTGTCTTGGCGGCTTAAACCGCGGAAATATTTTTGTTAAATGTGCGCGACTTGTTTGTAAAAAATTAATATACTAAGAAAAAAAAAATCGTTTTAAAATTTCATGGCGTACAAGTGTTAATGAAACAGTAAAAAAAAAAATATAGTTAAAAAATAGCAGCAAAAACAAAAGTTTAAAATCACGAAACGCCAACCTTCAACGCGATTTGAGTAAAGCATGCAAAATTAAGTTGCACTAGCTGAGAATTTTTTTTTTAATTTGAATTTTAATTTAATTTTCAATATCATCAACATATTTTATACACAAAGCAGCCAACGTAAGGCATGCTGAAGAGCTTACATAGTAAGCGGTTTTAGCTAAATTTTTATCAAATTGTTTTGTAGACATTTATTTTTATGCTTGTGATTTTTTTTTCCCGTATTTGTTCGAAATAACTGCACTGAGAAAATAACTGTTGTATGTTAATATATTTTAATAAAAAAAAAATATACATAAAATTCTGCGAAAATGGTGAGCAGCACATTGCGAATATCGGAAAAAGCGGTAAGTTTTTTAAAAAATTGTGTGTAAAAGAAAAATTATGGGTTAAAAATTAAAAAAAAATAAGAATATAACAGTTCATTCATTCAGAGTGAAACACTCTAAAAAAATCTCGAACATTTAAAAAAGGCAACATGCCTATTTCATTCCACATGCTACGAATTTTTTTTAAAATGTATCAGAAACAGTATAAAAGATTTTAGTACGAAAATTTTAGTATCGGTTACTCTTGTTCTGAACTTTTTTTGCAGTGCTTTAATTTCAGAACGTGACACGTGTTGAACAAACGTTAGCGAAAATATTTCCAATAGTGGCTTTATTGGCTTTTTTACTGATAAGCCAAAGCAAAATGGACGGAAAAGTATTTGTTATCCACGAGGAATAATAATATGTACTAGTACCAGAAGTTTGACAACATGGCGAAAAAATTAGTTACTTGCCATTGCTTCAAATATTATTGAAATCTTAAAAAGCTTTATTTCCAAAGACATGAAAATGTACAGTTATTAGTATCACCTGGTATTACCTCCTACCTTGCGTCTTTTCGATAATTTTCCTTGGATCCTTCCAAAATTTCTATCATAAAATTTAATGCAATTTGGTAGTAAACTGTAATTATTACAGTACTAACTGTATTAATTATGCACGAAACGTTGAAACAAAAACTGTAACATGAGGACATATCTAAAGTGGCTAGTGAAGCTTGTAAAATTGTGACTTATTTTAACTCAATTATCTTCGAATTGAATCGCGATATTGAGGCTTACATGTGTTCAGAAGAATTAAGTATATTTTCACTCACTGCAAAGTGCGCCAAAATTACAACTTTTGTTTGGTAACGGAAATTTCATTTTATTGTCGTATTCTACATGGTTCTCCAAGCAAAATTGTACTTCCAACTAGAGATGGGCGCGTGAGTGCTTTTTACTTACGATCACAAACGCTCACGATGTGGTTTTATCTAATCAAGCACTCTCACGATCAAAAATAATTTTTTTGATCACGATTAAGCACGATCACGATGTAATTTCTTCTTATCACGCACGCTCATGGTTAAAAATAAGTTTTTGATGACGATCACGCAGAATCATGCACGATCATGATGTCATATTTTAATCACGAGCTCTCACGAATACGTTTTATAGGAAGAAGAATACACATAAGTTTTAATTAAAAGTGTATTTAGAGTACCTCTGGTAAAACCAGCAAACAGGAAGGAGCAGAAGCAATAGAGAGGTAGATACAGCACTATAAAAAGAAAATTGATAAAATTTCTCAGCATATTATTTGTATTTGAAATTACCAAAATTGCTTCAAGTTGTCGCTACGTTTTGCAAAATAAGTAAAGAGAGCGAAGTTAGTTGTAATCGCTTCTTTTGAAGTGGTCAGTGTTGCATTTTGTATGCAATTGGTAGCAAAAGCGTAAGAAAACATCATTACGAAAATTTTGGTAGACAAGTGGTGACACGAATAAATTTAAGTCACGCACGAGAAAAATTTAATCACGCACGATCACGAATTTTTCGTGACTTTTTTATTGGTTCGCTCACGATCACGACGTGATTCATCGTGACTCGCTGTGTCACGTCAAAATTCATGACACGCGCCCATCTCTACTTCCAACTTATTGGCTGACTGGTCTGGGTTAAGGAGTTATGTGACCTGTAAGACCTAATAGATGACTTTGATTTCGTCAGACAATTGCGAGAAAACTTTTGCTTCTACGCGTGTGATGTCTGAATACCAAGTTGAGACAAAACTATAAAAAATATTTTTGCTGAACATTTCAATCTTATATCTCGTCTAATAAATGGCGTTTTTGACAGTATCAGTTCGGTCAATTCAAATAAAGGCCTTTTCTAATCAAGGAGGCAGAAACCTAACAAAAATGATTTCTAAGAAAGGGTAATCTTCGCAAACAGAATGGATTTAAAAATACTCTAAACCATCAGAGGTTCATTCTCTTTTATGTTAGCTATCATGACAATACTATATTCAATTTTTTATATAACTAGTTCATTATTCACTGACAAGCTTTGACACAAGCAATGAACTTGTTTATAGGTACGAGTATTTGATATTATTTTCATACTGGAAATGGTACCGCATATTAATCACATGAGGTAGGCCTAACAAATGTTATTCGTATTCATATTTATAATCCATTAATGATAAGAACTTTTCAAAAAAACCAAAGAAAAAATTTAACTCTACAAACATATCATTTGACAAAATGGAAAAAAATTACTTTTTTGAGGTTGAAAAATCTACTGAAAATAAGTAAAATTTTTTAACGATCTCTTAGATCCCTGTTCATGTCATTTCGAATGGGAAGTAGAGGAAAGTGCATATCCTCACTTAAACTTCAAAATCTGACAGGAGAAGATTTAACAAAAAATCTTACTTATGTGTTCATTTTCATCCGAAATTCTGTTCTATTCTAGTTCTAGTGTTCTGTTTTAGTGCAACAGTCATAGTTTTTGAAAAAAAATTTTTTTTAGCAAAACATTAACCTTTTGTCGATATAATAATATGGAGTTACTTTAGTAGTGTTACTCAAACAGTTTCAAACTTTTAAAAAAAATTCTTTGAATAAACCCTGCGGAGAAAAGAACTGGTTCAGAACCTATCACGAGATAGGTTCCAAAGTGATAGTAACCAGTTCCAATTATACCGCCAACATATGAATCCAACCTGTTCTTTTTACATGACTTTGGTATTGACTGGGGTAAATTTATACCAGATAGATATCTTTCGACCAATCTGAGAACAGGTTCAAAAATATTTCATCAGGGGTCAATTGATACTTCATAGATACCTTTGGACCTACGCAGAAGCCTGTCTATAGAACACGGTACACGTTTAGGACCTACGAACGTTGTTAATGAAATTGAATCAATATTTCATAAGTTCATGCTTAGCCGAGCTTGCTAGCGTTCACGTACTCGACTGTACTCGACTGACCTAGTAGGTTCAATCATCGACAAGACCAACAAAGAATTTTTTTATTTTAGTTTTTGTTTTTTATATTAATTTTAAGCAAACTTATTTTAAAGGCTTTTTTTCGACCAAGCAGTTAATGAAACGGAATTATTATTTAAATTATTAACTAAAAACTTTTGATACTTACACAGCCAGGATACGAACCCACGTCATGTGCATGACAGTCTAGCACACTTCCACTGAGATATTAGTAACGATAACATAACTGTAGTAAAACATATTTATAGACTATTGGTCCCATTCTGAGTTATATCCAACCTGTCATATGATTGGTTAAATAAGAAATGTCAAAATATTTGTTCAAATTTTTTTTTTTTTTTTTTTTTTTTTTGTCCTATATAAAAATTTCCTTACAAAATTATTTTTTTTCCTTACAAAAAAATTCCTATATAACCGATAAATAACCCTTTTACCCATAGGAAATTTTGTAAGTGTAATTATAATATTGTATTTTCTAATGAAAAAACTCTTGCCTAAATATTTGAAAAATTCTGCTTACGAAATATATGAAAAAAACATATTTAACTGACCCGAAATTTTGTCTGTTTTTTTATGTACGAATTTCATTCTTATGTAAAATAAATTTCAAATTTCAACACAAATTTTTGAAAAATTCCGTTTATGAGGTATTCAAAAAGAATTCAACCTACCGTTTTGATTGTAAATCTCATAGATCGTATACCTTAAAGACATATGATTCTGGGAAAATTTTTCCTAATGAACTAATTTTTTCTACCAGAGCGAAATTTGTTTCTGCATTGCACAGTTCTAATTCTGGCATATTATGAGTATTGAAAGTTATATTTGACTTCTTGTTCACGAGCGTGTACATTAGGGTGCTCCAAAAGAAACCTTTTTTCGAATTTCATAGTAACCTTATATTTGTTTGTAAGCTTATATCTTTTAGAGTTTTTTTTTGAAGGGTTCACGAGGATGTTCACTTCAATCAGGTTTTATCAGATTTTTCGAATTTCAAGCATTATTTGGTCACTTACAGACACTTTATAAGTCTGTAAGTCATTATTTCATTTCTATGGCGGCCGTGGTTGTGTGAGCTAAGTGTTTGGCATGCATGCCAGCGAACCTCGGCGTCCGAATCAGCATCTCACATAGAAAATTTTTTTTATCAGAAATATATTTTTCTCATCGCCCGTGACGTGACGTCTCTGCAGACAAATGGCAAACCTCAAAGAGTAAATATTGACATGTAAAGCTTTGTGAGAAAATTAACTTATGCCGTTCGGAGTCGGTAGAAAATATGTAGGTCCAGTTCTCGGTCAATTGTGTGCTAAAATTTAAAAACACATACAAAAAAAAAAAAAAACTTGATTGGCCATTTCAGCCCTTGAAAGGAATTCGACCGAGCTAATTTTGATCAATTGTGTTGTATGGACCTACATGTGTTATGCCGATTCCAAACGGCTAAAGTTAATGTTCTCAAGAAGCTTTACATGACATTAATTACTCTCTGAGGTTGCCATTGTCTGCAGAGAAGTAGTGACCGATCAGAAGAATTTTTTGTTGAAAAAACTTTTCGCCATGACTGGGGATCGAACTCGGGCTCCGAGCATGCTTAGCCACACACTTAATCTGCATGCCACGGTCACCACCATTTAATAACACAAAACAAAATTGTTCACACAGGTTTTTTACTCCAAATTCAACCTTTTGCATTTCAAATTAAACTTTTTTTCATATCAAAATCAACTTTTTACATATAAAACAAAAAACTTTTTGCAAATCACAAGAAACTTTTTCCATTTCAAAATCAACCTTTAACAGTTTAATTTGAAATCGGAAAAGTTTAGTTTGAATTTTAAAACTTTTAATTTAAACTTTAAATAGTTGAAAATAGTGTAAAAAGTTTAATTTAAAATGAAAAAGTTTAATTTGAATTGTAAAAGATTGAATTTGAAGTGACAAGCCTGTAAGAAGCTCGGTAGAAATGGTCAATTTTTTTTTTTTTGAGTCATCATTTTTAAAATCAAATGTCAAAACTTTACTTTAATGTTCATAAGTCAGAAGTTTTGTCAGTTTTGGTGGTCATTTGGGTGACATATATTTAATTTTTTCCCTTTTTTAGCCCTTGATAAAAGCTCTTTGATAAAATTTAAATTATTTATAAATTAGAGCCGAATCTTGTCGGCAATCAAGTGTTTTCGGAACGTTTGGTCAAAAAATTCTAGACTGAATTGTTGATTCTATAGTTGGTACATATCTTCTTCATCTTTTGAGCTAGTGATTAGAATAAGAAGCACTTTCATGGGACTTTTGAAAGTTTTTGTATGATCATAATAGCAGCTTTAGAGCAAATAACGGAAAAAAAAGTGCTGGATTGGCACTTCGTTTAGAAGAAATGGTGTTCTCAATGTTCTTTCAGAAATATAACATTTATTCATTCTGTAATTTTTAAATTTTTTAATATAAATTTTTGACATTATTCGGGTTCCCACAAAATAAAACCTTAGCTTTGCATTCTGTTTCTTAACTAATCCTTATCAATAAGTATTAAGTAAGAATTAATTAGATTTAAGAAATGTATTTGTTATTATTATGTATTTGTTGTGGTGACCGTGGCATGCAGGTTAAGTGTGTGGCTTAGCATGCTCGGAGCCCGGGTTCGATCCCCAGCCTTGGCGAAAAGTTTTTTCAATAAAAATTTTTCTGATCGGTCACCACCTCTCTGCAGACAATGGCAAACCTCAGAGAGTAAAAAATGCCATGTAAAGCTTCTTGAGAACATGAACTTTAGCCGTTCGGAGTCGGCATAAAACTCGGTCAATTGTGTTCTCGGTCAATTGTGTGCAAAAATTTAATAACACACACAACACAATAGATCCTAAGAAGCTCGGTCAAAGTCCTTTCAAGGGCTGAAATGGCCAATTTGTTTTTTTTTTTTTTTTTTTGTTATTATTATCAATTTATTTATTTTTATTCAATTAATACAATCAATCAGAGAATTTTACAGAATGTATTATTATTATTATGTATTTGTTTTATCATAATACAGTAACAGCTGTACTTAAACCGGGTCAATTAAATGAATACAAAAATAATATTGTTGCTGTTTGTTTTATCATCCCTTTAACTGAGCTGAAATTATATTTATTTTTTAAGTATGCCTACATTTAAATTATTCCGGTTATTTCTATAGCATAAAAAATATTTTATTTAAATACATAAAAAATATGAGGTACGTTTGTGTTTAGCTGAATGTATTTAATACATGGCATCTCTTTTAAAAACAAGTATAACAAAATAACTGCATATTAAAAACTAGACAAGTTAACGGAAGAAGTGGAAGATGTCTTCTGAATAGTTTATAGTTTAATTTTAATAAACTGTTTAGAAGGTTTTTTGTTGTGACGCTGTTAAAAAAACACCTTCTAGATAAAAAGAAAAAACAATATTTTTGTTTCGGCTGGAAGTTAATGTTACTTTTTACACTTGCAAATATCTTAAAAAGATTAAAACCTTAGAAAGAAATTCTATAGAAGACTCGTCTTGTGCTTAATATGCATTAATGAATCCACAAGCTCTTATCACTGTGACCGAATACATAACAATATATGAAATGGACTTATATACATTTTCCTCATTGTTTGCAATTTATTTTGCTATCATCCATATCTATATTGCAAATTTTAAACAGCTGTTTTAAATATGAATTTAATTAAAACAAATGTATACATTTATTTTGTACTGTTTAATCAGCCTTATATTATTCTTGACTAGTTCACACTTAAAGAATTTATCATTGAAACAGCTGTAATATCAGTTTACATGATTAAATGACAATATTTCTCGTAAAACCTCTCACCGGCATCTTGGACAGGTGCCGACAGCCCTACGTAGTTGTGAGAAAACACATGTTACTCATTTGTGCTATTTGTTGTGGATTTGAGTGAGTGAGTGACCTATAAATCAAACTTGGCAAAGTCACTTTAAACACCTTTCAAACAACACATGTTGCTTGATGTCTGAACAACAGCTCTAAGCTAAGAAAATAATTGTTAGTACTTTAGTTTTACGACCAAAACCTTCTCTTTGCACATGAAAAAGTTGCTTCTCACAATCTTTGCTATGATGAAAAGTGAAAATCATTTTGTTTGACGTAAGTAATTGTTCAAAATGCATTTCTTGCTTAGCGGTCACATTTTATTCACATTCGAAAATGTCACTAACTCAAGATGATTAAAATACTTCGTGTGCTGCAGTCAATTTATAACAAGTTATTGAGTTATGTTGCTGCAAACAAAATGAGAATTTTTTATATCTCATTTCGCCGGAGAAAGAAAAGTTATAAGATTGCTTAGTTAAGACTAAGGAAACTTTTTCGATGCATTCATTGTACGATGACAGATACAACTCATATTTTGAAGTTCACTGTGTTGACATGTTTTCTTTTATTGTCAGCAGTAAAATTTGTAAAATAAAAAATATATTTAATGAAGTAGATGAGAAAACTGGCTAAATTTGTGTGCTTTTTTGCATTTACAATTATAATTATTGTACTTGAGTAAACTTTAATTATTGTCAATTTTAACTTCATTGGCTACTAGCTTTTATCCCATTCTTTGTCTACAATACATGCTAGTGATCTCATGTATCGTTTTCATGGTCTTACAATATTTTTCTCCGAGTGTTAATAAGCAATTATTTTTATCATTAAATTAACTTTGATTTTTAATGTGCTTTTTCAACTGAGTCTAAGCATGCTCGTTTTAATTACTTGAAGATTGTTTTGCAAAACAATACAATTTGAAAACGTTTACAAAATTAAAAGAACTCCATGTACAAGAAAACAAAAAAAAAAAACACTGTTAAAAACAAGTAAATAAATCTTTAAAAAACAAGAAAACAAATCAGTTAAGTCGTTTTTGTTTTGCATGAGGTTAAAAAACGTGAGATTATTGCAAAATTTGTTATTAATTTTAGGAGTTGCATACAAATTAGCCTGAATGTTAAATATTGCACAGGGCAGCAACCTGAACCCTGTCAATTTTGCATCAAAAATTTAAATTTTTATTTAATTAAGTTAAATTAGTTCACAAAATTTTGTTTTGTTTATTTCAATAAATTTATTATGAAATGTTTATTAAAACCTTCGTATTTTTGTAATACTTAATGCAAAAAAATTATATTTTGAGCATTATGTAAAATAATTCATGAATAAACTGGTTGTTACAACAACAAAGTTCTTTACAGAATAAACCATTGCCAGACTAGACAGCTATATAGGAAGTCACTACAGTGAATCATCAATAGTCTCATCATCAATAGTCTCATCATCAACTATCATTGAAAATATATTAAGCCAAAAAATAGTAAAATTATAAAAAAAACATTGTTTGCTCTAAGAACTACATCTGTTTTCAGTTCTCAGGTAAAGTTAAAATTTCATATACAAATCAAATTTGAATTACACGATACGACAGTCCAAAATCCTATGTTACTATTATCTATTAGGATATGTTACTATTTTTCTTGTTGAAACAAAAAATGTTCCATACTTGAAATTTGCCGGACAACCCCAAAATCTGGACTTACGGTAAAAAAAACCATTTATACCTACATTTGCTTACTTTTTGGCCTATAACTTACCTGACTGTAAATTTAACCGGATCCTGAAAGACGAAACTTGAGCTTTTTCAACGAATGTATTCACTCTGCAAACATAACTTTTTCAATTTTTTTCAACTTTTTCTAACTTTGACGATTTTTCTATACACTAAGTTATATGAAGGCTACACTGATCCTTTATGGAATCATAAAAAATATTTATTAACAATTGAAAGGCAATTTAGATTTTAAAAATCGGTCAGTAATTGACAAAGTAATTGAACTTTACATGAAGAGAATTTTTAAAAAAGTACAATTTCGGCATGACTACTCAAAAATGTTGTCTTGAGTAGTCGGCATTATTAGTTCCGCTTTGTAATAATAACGCAATACTACGAAATCATTTTGATTTCAATTTTTCTCAAAATTTTTTTTTAGTGTTGCCATTTCTTGTTGAAAATATGGTCCTTGCTCATCGCTGAACTGGCCTAAGTTCTCTGGAAAGACGTCCAAATGCGAATAGAGAAAATTAATTTTTATGGACATGTTGCATCGCAACTCAGTACATACTTTCAGTTGAACCATTAATGAAAAGTTGCCAATCATCAACATAATAATTTCGATTCAATGTCGAAAATAATTTGGGTTCATTCACCCAATACACCAGATTGTTATCACGAGTCTCAAAGCATTCTTCCTTTTACAAAGTACGGTCACTTCTCCTTCCAGATGTTATAAGAAAATCTTTTGCACCCAGGTTCCACTGCTTTAATCGTACCCGAGAACTTCAGATTATCGTTTTGACAGCTTTAAATCGAACTCCGCAAGTAACCCGCAAGTAATACGCTAACCCAAAATTTGAAGCCCCCTTTTCTCAATTTATAGACGAAACATTGTAGCCAGAGAAACTATGTAAGTGTCGCATGTGGCTATAGACAGTAGTCTTCCAGTGTTTATAGTAGATGCCTACCTGTTCGGTTTAACATTACTTGTCCCATGGCAAGGAGTCATGTACTTTCGAAATCAACTCTCAACAGACGCATTCTCAGGACTCACATCCATCGAAACTGCCGGTGTGCAGGATCATAGGGCCGACATGTCTATTAGGAGTTGCTTTCTCAAATCCAATGGTTTTTGGAATATAATTAAATTTATCGACCAGTTTCCAGGCACTCACCACCCAAGATTTCTACTGAGCAACCCTTCTTTTCAATCATGTCATGCAGAATTCGATAGTCATTATCGCCATACAAAAATTAATTATTTTCCGGACACGACAAGCGCCCTAGGGTTTACTGTTTTTAAGTATTAACAGCTTACTATGACAAAGCGCCGTTTGCCAATTCTGCTATAAACACATTCCCCAGTACCAATTTGTGAACATTTAATTTGAGGTTAAATTCAATTCATCTCCATTGGCGAGGAGCGAGACCTATCTAAAATCTCTTGCATATAGGATAAGCAGGCCTGGTTGTACTGAGACGCAACTCCACGCTGACTCGTTGTCCAGTAAACACTGTAACACTTGTTTATTCCAAAACTGATCGCTTTATATAAATTAAATTAGAAATCTTGATCAGCCAACATACAACATTACCACAATGAAGCATGCTCGAACACAGGGTCTATTATGCTCCTTGATCATACTCCATGTCAATACTCTTTTTTTTAATCAGCCCTTGTAGTACTCCTCTTCCTTCATGACCATTCTTTTAAAACCACTTTTTCCGGCATATAGACCCTATCGTTGGAAATTTATTTATCATCACTTATTCTCATAAGTCCATAGAGAATATCAGATTTTTATTCATGTTAGTAATTATAAGTTGCTAAACCAGGTTTATTGACTATCCCCGTGTTAACAGTTTGTTTTATATCATTTGCTACGGATACGCAGGAACAATAACCAGATTTTATGTCCCACTTCTATGATTTCACTTTCAAAGCGAGGGCTCATGGCAACCGATCTTTTACGTGACATACATAATTGAACCGTATTCCAAATACGCATGACACAACCCTCCTCCTTTTTACTGGCTTGGGACAGGCTAGTGGCTTCCCATCATCACCACTAGGCGGAGTTATGTGGCTATAGACAATTTGGAGTAAGCTATGAAAAAAAAACAAAAAAAAAAAAACAAATTGGCCATTTCAGCCCTTGAAAGGACTTTGACCAAGCTTATTTTGATCAATTGTGTTGTGTGTGTTATTAAATGTTTGCACACAATTGACCGAGAACTGGACCTACATGTTTTATGCCGACTCCGAACGGCTAAAGTTCATGTTCACAAGAAGCTTTACATGGCATTATTTACTCTCTGAGGCTTGCCATTGTCTGCAGAAAGGTGGTGACCGATCAGAAACATGTTTTATTGAAACAAATCTTTCGCTGCGGCTGGGGATAGAACCCGGGCTCTGAGCATGCTAAGCCACACACTTAACCTGCATGCCACGGTCACCACTTTAAAAAATAGCTTTATATCACCTATCAAGCAATCAGTTATAGCTTCGAACTTATTTTAACCAGGTCGTGTATTCTGCATATAATAATAAAAAAGCAAACAAAAAATTATTCGAATTTCGACCACAGGCGATATTAGTTATATTTAAAAATTAAAGTCTTACTTTCGCCTATTCAATTTTATAACAAGTTTTTTTGTTTAATTTTTCTAGTGCAATAAACTATTCCAACCGTTAATTTTGCAAAACAAAATATCTACAAGGTTAATCAATTTCGGTGCGTGCTTCTATTCGTCAGTCATTCTCATACTCAGTTTTCGCTTTCTTCGAATCCTTTTTTGATTGTTGTCAACACTGTTTGTCCTTGACTCAGTTCATTCAATTGAATTCGAATGCACTGTTTTGTTTTTTGTCCATTTTTTTCTTTGTTCTAGCAAAAATTGAGGTTCGATAATTATCTAGCGAATTGTATCGCGCTGTATCTGGTATTTGAAAATAATGAACGACTCAAATACAACTCGCGATACATCTTCAATTTATTAGTTTAACCCAATTAATTTGTGTAGCTGTCGTGTTGTTTTTTGATAAACGGCAAACCTCTTGACCGTTGGATGTTTTTTTTTCTTTTTTGAGTTTGTTTTGTTTTGTTTTTACCGCTTTTTTGCCACTTTTGCCTTCGCAATACCCTTAATATTTGTTATTCCAAATAAAAAGTTCAGCGTTGTGCTCTCAATCAATTTGCGGAAATGAAAAAAATTTTCAAACCTTGTTGGACGTTTGAAGTTATTGACACAATGCCGCAGACAGCGGGCACTAGGCCAAACATGGCTGCCAATAAACCGTGTTGGTAGCGCGTGCTATGCATTTTTTATTGTTGCTTTTTTTTCAAGGGAGTTTGGAGGAATGAATGGAGGAATTACAGCACGAATTGTAGTTACAGAAACTAACTGTTATGGCTGAACTATGCAAAAAATTAATTAAAACTGAAACATTTTTATTTTTATTTTTAGCAAATCCTTATTTGTAGTTAAGGTTTAGTTATAAAGCTTAGTTATAGAATTTTAAACTTGGCTTACAGCAACAAAACTGAAATAGAAATATCTGAATTTAAAATACTTACTCAAATCCTGGTCCCAAGCTTACAATATCAGCAAGTTTTCACAGCTCATTTATTAATATAATTTTTTTTAAGATACTTAAGTTGTTCACTTCACCTCTCTGGTAAACCTCAGAGAGCTCGGTCAAAGTCCTTTCAAAAGCTAAAATGAAAAAGAAAGAACACAAACAAGTGTTTGTAATACACTATTTAAGAAAATAGTTTTGGCAGTGAACAATACAAAGAGGTAAACTAGCCGAGTTAACAGCCAAAGCAAAATGAGTACTCAAGTACTCTTAGCACTCTTTCTTTTGTAGACACTCTTTTGGTAGATAGGGTTAAAATATTAAGCTTAAATGATTTCATTAAAATACAGTCTAAAAAATAATTAAACGCTTTAATTTATCTTTGACATGCAACTCTCTGAGCACTAAACTCTATTTGACTATATTTTAAGGGTCGCAAAAACTGAGTGAGTCAGTGGCGTAGTCAATATTTTTTTTTTTTTAAGTACTAATTCAAAAAATTGATGCTTATTTCAAATTGAAGAATTGAACTTAAATTTTGTTGACATTATTTATTATTATTAAGAATTAAGTTATTAATTATAAACGTTCATATGTATATATTTATTAATTTTTATTCTCAAGTTTTAATTCGGCTGTTTTAATTTTTAACAAATTTGCTTTAAAAAAATTAACATAAAAACAATTCTAAAGAGCATGTAGAACTTAATTTAATACGAATTTTGCTAATAAGTACCTTTTCAAAGCATTTAATTTCGAATAATTATGTTTTAAGGGTTTACGTTTTCTTTTATAACTTTGCTTATGAGAAAAAAGTTATACAGATAAGAAATTTTATTTTTGGGTAATTTTTATATAAATCCTACTTGTATACTCGTATACTCAGCTCCAACTCGGCTTGGGTGAATGCAGTAATTTTCAAGAAGTGATTTTTCGACATTTTTATTCTAGAAGTTTGTAGAAAAATTTAGGTCATACATATGTTACCGTGATTCTATAGATACCGTGAATCTTTTTAAACGGAATGGTTTAGAAACCAAAAAGCTTCCAAAGAAGATGGCTCAATACTTTACCCATACATAGAAATTTGGGCTACTTCGAATGTTATCCGCTAATTAAACCCAAAGATAAAAATGTAGTAGGACTGCTGAAGTCGTATTTTACGAGCAGTTTACTTTCTAGGATGGGAAATTTCAATGAAAGTTTGGAGATTCGTCTGAATCAGTACATTTTCTCACTTTCAAAAAAATTTTCATTTTTACTCGGGTTATTCGTACACTGAGGGAAATATGTGTTAAAATTAAATGAAATTGTGTTCATTTTAAACGAATTTGTTTTTGAAATAGAGCTTGAAACAAATTCATTTAAATTAAACACAACTGTTTTTAAAGTTAAATTTAAAACAAGGGTTTTTGTTTTTAAAACAATGTTTTTAAATAAGAAAACAAATTTAAAACAAAAATTTTTAAATTTAAAACAAATGTTTTAAAGCATAATTTTTTCGATGCCATTTTTTAATTTTTTCCGAGTTTTTGATGACAGATTCGTAATCAGCGACCTTGGGACCCTTGGGACCCTCCGAATACCAAATCTTAACTCCTTTCAATGAAGTTTGCATTTTAAATATTTCAATATTGAAAAACTTAATTAGTTTTTATTTTATTTTATGTTCTTTATTTTTCAAACCAATGAAAATTTAAAATTAAAAAAATGTCAAAGAAAGTTTCAAAGAAATAATGAATGAAAAAAAATTGAAAGGAGTGTATAGTTGAAAATTAAACACAATTGTTTTAAATTTTGTTTTGTAGAAACGCAAAGGCGTTAAATTTATATTTTAAAAATTTTTGTTTAATTTTAAAGTATGTTTTTTTTCTCAGTGTAGCTATATAATGACACCATCGGATTGTACTGGCTTGGAAAAATCTTATAACGACTGAATAAAAAAATGCTAGGAAAAGATTTTTTAATGAAAATGAATTCAATGAAGACGATGGATATTCCACTTTCCATCCTAAGACAAAGTGAGGAGGTTAATGCAATAAGAACTAACTTCGATTTGTTTGACATCACTCTTCCAAATATCGCATTTGATGTGAGCGATTAAATGGAATGTGATAATGATATTTCTATGAAAAAGACTATTGCACTGAATGACAGTGACAATAAAGAAATACTTTTCATAGATTCTTTTCATAGAAATAGTAAGCATATGAATGCAATAAACTGCTTGGACAAAATAAAATTGTTCATGTAACATGTTCAAAAACGTTTTTATCAAAGGAGTTTCGTGAAGACGCCATACATATGGATTTGCAAACAAAATAAGAAGTGTCAATCTTTAATGACTGACTAGTAAAAGCCTCTTTATAAAGTTTTCAATTAGGGTTTGTACGGGAGATGGGCGTGTTCTTGACTGGTTGATGCCAATTTTTCTAACACGCCTCAGTTTTGATATAATATACACAAATACCCAATTTCAGGCCTTTAGCTTAAATATTAGTCTATTTATAGAGTTTTCATTATTATGGGTTGTATGGGAGGTGGGTGAGTTCGTAATCGAATGACACCCACTTTTCTTCCACAATTTAGTTTTGACATAAAATACAAACGTATCAAATTTTTTCCTGTAGCTTAAAGAGAAGCCCTTTCATAGAGTTTTAAAATTTTGGGGTTGTATGAGAGGTGGGCGTGTTCGTGAGTGGATGACGCCCATTTTTCTTCCACAATTTATTTTTGATATAAAATACAAACGAATCAAATTTTTTCCTGTAGCTTAAAGAGTAGCCTTTTTATAGAGTTTTAAGTTTTGGGGTTGTATGGGAGGTGAGCGTGTTCGTGAGTGGATGACGCCCATTTTTCTTCCACAATTTATTTTTGATATAAAATACAAACGTATCAAATTTTTTTTCCTGTAGCTTAAAGAGAAGCCTTTTTAATAGAGTTTGCAATTTTGGGGTTGTATGAGAGGTGGGCGAGTTCGTGAGTGGATGACGCCCATTTTTCTTCTACAATTTATTTTTTTATATAAAATACAAACGTATCAAATTTTTTCCTGTAGCTTAAAGAGAAGCCTTTTTTATAGAGTTTTAAATTTTGGGGTTGGATGACGCCAATTTTTCTTACACACCTCAGTTTTGACATAGATTACCCAAATACCGAATTTAAGTTTTGTAGCTTAAATATTTGCTTCTTTATAAAGTTTTCATTATTGGGGTTGTATGGGAGGTAGGCGTGGTTTTCATCCGATTTAGCCCATTCTCGAACTTGATCTTAGTTTTTTAGAAAAAAGCTTAAACATAGAATTTCAGCACGATAGCTTTAAGATTGCGGCTGTAATCGTGTCCACAAACGGAAAGACGGACAGACAGACGGACATGGCTAAATCAACTCAGGTGGTGATGCTGAGCAAGAATATATATACTTTTCTAAGCCTACCACGCCTCCTTATGGGCGTTACACACGTCGAGACAAAATTAATATACCCCTTACGCAGTACGCGTGGGGGTATAAAAATACTTGCAGAACACCTACAACATCGATTTATAACACATTTCGATGGAAAAACACCAAAAAATCAAAAATAAAATGCTCGGAAAGTGGAGTTTTTGATTTTGGAACTGCATTTTTCGGACCAGTTACAGTTGAGGAATGCATAAAAGATAATTTTGGTTAAAAATTTTTTTTCTGTGAAAAAAATTAAAATTCGATCAATTCATAAGCTTTTCTCAAACTTAATTTCAAATTGATTAAATGGCGGATTTTTGTACAAAAAATTTAATTTCCGTTTTAAATAGTTGGGAACAACCCCCTGAAGCGAAATCACAATTTTTAAAAGTGGTTTGCACATCTACAGCCTAAATGTCATTTAATGACATCTGAATCGATAATTTCATAGTCGGTCCGTTGGTGTGGGAGGAGTTGAAGTCACAGAAAAACTTTAGCCTATTATTTATATAGATTTGTTTAGCTTCTGTACTAAGAAAAACTAAAAAGTAATCGCAACACCAAGCATATTTTCGTGATCTCTGAACCCTATTCTTTGTTACAATACTTAATTTTTTGTCTCAACCATATCAAAAGTATTTATCACACAAATCAAAATTGTAGATATTCAGAGCTATTGAAAACTAACAACAAACAAACAAAAACACAATTCTTTCAATTTAATCCGCTACACTACCGTTATCAAAAACATATTTCGCACACTAAATAAACAACAGTCACAACTCAAAATTTTTTTATACCGACTTTTTGTTATAAATCAATTCACAAAACATATATCTCAATATCTTTTTAATTATTTTCTTCATTAACTGGAAGAATGAAGTTTGTGTGTTTAAATGAAAATTGCTTTTCTTCTGTAGTAGCAATCAAAGGGTTTTATTTTTCGCTTCTCCTGAAAAGTAATGTTTTTTGAGTTGTGACTGTTTTGTATTTAGTGTGCGATTTGTAAATTTTTTTTTTTTCATGGAAATGAAAAACCATAAATTCTTTTTCCAAAACATTTAATAAATAAAAATTTATTCAGTAGTTTTTAAGAAATCACAAAAATAAATTTTGCGTGTGTTTAAAGATTTGTATTAATATAACTTTAGCACTAGTAATATTCACAACTGCCCAACCATAATTTTATAAAATAGTGCCTTAAGAAAATTTTTGAAAAATGCAGGCATTTTGATCCGTTAGGTAGGTAAGCTACATAAAAAATGCAACGCACTATATGGTATGCCATTTGGTGTCCACTTCCTTTGAAAATTTAGCATCTCAAACCAAAATAAGATTTTTATTTTAACACTTCTTTCGATAATATTATTTTGGAAGGGTTTATGATCTTCAAGTGCTCTACTCTTACGATATTCAACTCTTCAAATAACAAAACCAGATTCAAGCAGTTCTCCTACTTGTTATAAATAAATTTATTTAAGAATATACAAGCCTTTTTTAATTTTGGGATTATTTTTAAACGTTCTTAATTGTACTGGAACGAGAATATATTCAGCTTCAAGTTAAGAAGTCGATATTGTCATTTACATTTTCATTGTATTCGTCGTTAAATTTGGTTGAATAAACTTTTAACTTGTTAATATATAAAATACTTAAAAAAACAAATGGGCCATTTCAGCCGTTGAAAGGACTTTGACCGAGCTTCTTATGATCAATTGTGTTACATTATTTACTCTCTGAGGTTTGCCATTGTCTGCAGAGAGGTGGTAACCGATCAGAAAAATTTTTTTGTTGATATCGGGCTCCGAGCATGCTAAGCCACACACTTAACCTGCATGCCATGGTCACTACTTACATAAAATACTTGTAAAAATTGTATTATTGAAAAACAAGAACGACACAAATAAAAATACAATATTTTAAAATTCTGTTATATTTAACTGCAAATTCTGGCCACAAATTGATACCCAAATATTCTAACTATACAGCATGTTTTCCTTAATGACATCATAATTTAAAAGTTCTAAAAAATCAACAAATTACACAAGCAGACAACACAAAAAGTTTCAACTTGGATATCAATATTAGGCTGGTACTGTTGAGAGCAATCTAGACTTGAGACATATTTTCAAATCATGTTATTCTAAAAATTGTTATAAACTTTAAAATTAATTTGTTTACTTTTTTATAGCTTAGTTATAAATAATTTTATGGTCGAATTATTTAATCTAATCTTCTTGTTAGTTTTTTATTCCATGGAAGAGAAGAACATTTATTCCAACACAAACTTTTGGGTTGATTCTACCCTTTTACTCTACCCCACACAAGTCACTGCTATCTACTAACATTTAATAGCTCTTTAGGAGACATGCAATGCAATCAATCATGCTAGTTTTTTCTCTTCTCAATACCAGTCATCACAGACTTTGCTCTTCAAACGCTCTAAAAACTTCATTGATACCCAAACAGAGCTAAGCTTAACGTTATAAGTAAACATTTAAAGCTTACTTCTAACTCACTACAGTAGCTCAACATATTTTTAATTGCCACTGAGAGAAGTCTGAGAGTGAGCGTCAGAAGACACAACTATTGTCTAATTTTGTTATATTTTTTTTTATAGTTTTATTGAGGGGCCCTCTTTCGCTAAAGCTTCGAATTGCAGTGTATAAAATACAAAAACAATTAATATAAACGAAAAAAAAACAACAACAATTTATATCAGCCCACAACAATAGAAAAAAACACAATAAAAATGCCGCAACATCTTCCGGCTTCGCAATATTGACATTTTTAACTTCAAGACCGGAGCTCAGTTTGAATTCGGCAGTCATTGAAAGCGTTTGTTAAAATAAAATTCAAAATTTTAAAGCTAAAAATTGAGTACTAAAAAAAAAAATTATAACGGCATTTATCATTTCAAAAGATCATTTTAAATGATTAACAACCAATTGAGTTGTATTACTTTTATAGTAAAAGTGTAAAAAGCGTAACGAGACATCCGTTGAGAAATAATTAAAAAATTGTTAAATAAAACTCATTGATGTGTATTAATTAAGCAAAGAAAACGGCTTTATTATTATATTATACAAGAACTTTTTTTTTCCAAAACAACAACATTGATTTCTTACTATTTTGGATAAGTAATAATTTAAAATTTGACTATAGCACAAGATGTCTGGAGATGATTTGACGGTAAGTTAGTGAAAAAGTTAAGTAAGAATTACGTACTTCTGTTGTAAATGTTCTTTAACGATCAGTTGTTTTTTCTTATTATTCTCTTGTCTCAGTTGATCAGTCGTATTCGTTATTATGCTCTTGTCTCAGTTCGAACTTGGCCTTCAAATTCAAGCTTTGTTACCTTCTAAAAACTCATGAATCAAAGCATCGCAAAATTAATTTGTCGATCATTTATCATTTTTCTACAAACATATTTTCAATATGCTTATGAGCTCAAAATTTGAATGTAAGATATTTATATTCCCAATGAACAAGCTTAAAATAAACTCACAGCAAGCTTTTACTAGTGTAGTGTTTACTAGTGTAAAAGCTCTTGAAAAAATATTTTTTTTTAAAATTTAAGAAGTTAATTTAAAAATAATTTTTGTTTTTTAATTTTTTTACCCATTTTTGATAGCTAGCAATTGATCCCTTCGAAGCATATTCACGTTAAGTTAACCAGTTGAATACAAAACAGTATAATGAAATGGAACTAGTACTGACTACTGAGGGGATAGTAAAAACGTTACTTTAGCTCTAGTGCCATTTATTGCAGGGCATTTCAAAATATATCTACGTTTATTGTTACTTATTTTATTATATCTAGTATAGTTAGAAATTAAATATGTATTTCTACATTTTATTTCTGTTCTATCACTCTCTAAAACAACTTTTTTATGCTAATTTTAAGATTTTTATAATAATATCTAAAAAAAGACATCGATTTCGTTTCACCAGTTAGTTCGTTGGGAGTTCCCATAAATATTGACTTTTAAATGAGATCTTCTAACTTGTTCAGTTGACAACTTTTTGACTCAATTATTTATTTTAGAACATATTAGGAGAAATAAGATAAAAAATATGTTAATGTATGAAATATTTAAGAAATGTATTAATATTTATTTGCAATTGTTTTCGATTAGATTCTGTTTACACTGAAACTTTTATTTCTGAATATATTACTTAATGTTAGGTATTTTTCTAGCGTGTGGCTTAAACCAAAAAAAAAATTAAACTTGTTTGATATTAAATTTTTTTTTTGCTAATTCATTTAAAACCCGCTGTATAAACACGACTGATACACTCATTATTTTATATGCACGTATGTACTCGTACTGCTTTTTTTATGCCTTCAGTTCTTTAAAACAAATTTGTGCAGCTGTCTAAGAACTGCGATCAGAGTAAAAATTCCTCATCAAATATTTTTATAATAACACAATTTTTTTGAGAACATAAATATTACTTGAAATTTAAAATGAGAATCCTCAATTATTTCTCCTATTTTTTTTATCTTAGAGTTAGCGCCAAACACTGACTTTTTTGTGAAATAAGTTTGTTTTTTCACTTGCAAGAAAAATATCTTATTGTTGGTATTTGATTTTTGAAAATATCAAATTAAACTAAAATGCATTTTGTTTTTTTAAAGGAGGTTTTGGTGAAAGTCGTAGTTTGGGAGTTATGTGTTTGTCTTGAGTGGTTACTGCCAAGTTTTGAAAGTGACAATAACCACTCAATAGTTTAAGAGAAAGAAGTTGTAATAAACATGTTTTGGACATAGCTTTAATGACATATTTTTTTGAAACTAGCTGGTACCTGGCGCATTGCTGCCTAAGAAAAAACATTTATTGAGATATCGTTTTAAATTTGAACCAGTTCTTTCCCGTCAAAAATGACGGTTTTAGGAGGAACATAACATTCGCGGCGAAGAAAACAGACCTTTTTTAAAAATTTATAACTCAAAAACGTCAAAAACAAACATTTTTCCAACATTTTTTTTTATTATTGTAGAGAATTGAACAAGTTACAAGAAAAAAAATTCAAAAAAATATATTTTTCACTCCAACATTGTTATATAGAGCTCCAAAGTGGCGGCAGAAAAAAAAGGGGCCTCGCGGTTGCAGCGCAAAAATTGTCCGATCTGGAAAAATAATGACTTTTTTAAATCTTAACAAAATTGGTTATCGTATGACAGTAGCTTTTTTAAATTTTTTTCAATTTTTGGTGGTGTTCCAAATTTAAGTGTTTTTTTTTGAAAAATATTGACTTTAAAATTTCATAAAAAATCGAAAAAAATTTAAAAAAGCTCGTGTCATACGATAGAAAATCAAGTTTAAAAAAATAAAAAAAAAATAAAAAAAATTCGTCAAAAAATTAACCCGCTAGTACCGCAACCAGTACGAAAAACATGCTTTCGAGATGCTTTCAAAGTTTGTGAACAAAGAAAAATACAAAGAAAAATTAAAATGCGGTCCCACTAATCCGGCTGTAACTTTGAAACCCGTACCTAAGCATTTTGCTATGAAATTTTTTTCTTAGAATTGTAAGAATTTTTACTAAAATAGAAAATTATAAAAAAAAGTCTATTTAAAAAAAACGGTCAATGTCATGTCCCCCGTTAAATAAACAAAAATCATAAAGTATTGATTTTCTTTAAGCTGAATTAGAAATCAGTGATGGTGACATATTCGATTTGAAATTGTGCAAATAACAATTTGTAGTTCCAAATATTTATAAAATACCTTAAAGTAAAAACGTATATAACAAAATACCTTTGAAGTTTCAATAAATCACAAAAGAAAAATGCCTAAAAATATGCTATGAAATTTTTCAAAAACTTAAGCGTTCCGCACTCACATTTTACGGAATTATGTTATCTTACTAGTTCTTTCCCGTCAAAAATTACGGGCCGATTTCAACAGAGGAAAAAACATGAAATATTGAAATCAGCAATTTTTAATTTCGAATATTTATAAAATACTTAAAAATAAAAACGGAAATTATAGTAGGTACGACGAAATAAGTTTAAAATTTTTTTGTAAAACTGAAAATTTGAAAATGAAACATATAGAAAGTTTCTGAAGTTTGAATAAATTAAAAAACAAAAAATGCCTAAAAATATGCTGTGAAATTTTTCAAAAAACTCAAGCGTTCCGCACTCACATTTTACGGAATTATATTATAGTAATTATATTATCTTACCCCTTCATTTTGTATCACGAACAAGCACAACAACGATCAGCAAGACACGAGAAGCACGACTTTATAACATACTAAAAACTATTGCTTATCGTGTCTTGCTGATCGTTAGTGTGCTTTTTCGTGATACAAAATGAAAGGGTTAATATATAAAAGGCAAGCGTTCTGCTCCGTGCTCTATATCGTAAAACAAGTTCAGCCTGGACCATGACCAGTTATAAATAATTCATTTGAAATGTTTGTACTTACTAAACCTTTTGCTCTATATCGTAAAACCTGTTCAGCCTGGACCAGAACCTGTTGTAAAATTATCTATTTGAAATCTTTGTACGTACTGTACTTTTTAGAACCTGTTCAGTCTGGACCAGCACCTATTCTTAAATTATGTATTGAAAATCTTTGTACTTGAAGACTATCGTCATTTTCCTCAACTACTAAACATCAAACATCATGTCTTGCTATTACACTACTTCTTAATAAACATAACCAGAACCTATTCGGTCTGCATAAACTGAACAGCAATTATTACATTCAGTGTGGTGTTAATGGGAATTGCTAGAATTAAATCACAATGTTCGGTCTTCTCATCCAAGTTTTAGCGATTGGCTACTCAAGTTAGGAAATGAAGATGAAGATATCATAGAAATTCCAGATTATTTTGTTTGTAAAGGTTCGCTTATTAACCCTTTCAATGGCTTGCCTAGAATAATCTTGGACAATTTTTTTGAGCTTATATTCCCATCATTTAAGAATTATAAAGATTAAAAAACATCCCTCTGATTTTTACATGAGCTGCTATGCTTTTGGCAGGCTGTCTAATATAATGGACAAAACCACGATAACGGTGTATTATAATATTTTAGTTCAACTAAAACAACCGGATACAAATGCAAATGAGTTATTTATGCAAATGTTATTATAAAAAAAACAAATTATGGTGATCGTGGCGTGCAGGTTAAGTGTGTGGCTTAGTACGCTCGGAGCCCGAGTTCGATCCTCAGTCGCGGCGAAAAGTTTTTTCAATAAAAAATTTTTCAGATCGGTCACCACCTCTCTGCAGACAATGACAAACCTCAGAGAGTAAATAATGCCATGTAAAGCTTCTTGAGAACATGAACTTTAGCCATTCGGAGTCGGCATAAAACGTGTAGGTCCAGTTCTCGGTTAATTATGTGCAAACATTTAATAAAACACATAACACAATTGATGATAAGAAGCTCGGTCAAAGTCCTTTCAAGGGCTGAAATGGTCAATTTGTTTTTTTTTTTTATTATAAAAAAAAAATTATACTTTGCACACCAATCAGCAAAATTTATTAACACGCGATATAAAAAAATTGAAGGCTACTGTTGTGCATAAAATCGAAAATCTAACTAAGTTAAACGTTATACATCTCCCTAAAATTATTTTTGTCATGTTTGCAACTTCATTTCATAGTACCAACCTATTTGATTTTAGAAAAAACGTTGGAAAATAAAAAAAGAAATTTTTCCGAAGTGTCCAATATAATGGACAAATCCATTGAAAGGGTTAAATAAATTTTTGGCGATACTTTGAGTCTGAATAACATCAACCGTTATTCCAAAATTGCTATCCTGTGCCCAAAAAATTCCGATGTGAACGAAGTTAACGAGCAAGTTCTAAATATTTTAGTTGGTGACACAATGAGAGATCTGAGCACGGATTAAATTGAAGACAGTGATGATAACGATAAACAAAATTACCCTGCCGAGTTTTTGAATGAATTTTATTCTTCAGAAATGCAACTGCATAAGTTAAACCTCAAAATTGGAAGTATTATAATACTTCTTCAAAATTTTAATACCAAAAGAGATATCTGTAATGGAAGGTGGTTAGTTTTGAAAAACTTAAAAACTTAATTAATCATCGCACAGGTATTGACAGGCGCACTGGCGAACATGAAATAGTTTTCATACCTACAATTGATTTGGCCCCGACAAACACAGATTTGCCTTTCACTCTCCGGCGACGACAATTTCCAATTAAACTGACATTTTCAATGACCATAAATAAATTGCAAGGTTAAATATTGCAAAAATTAGGAGTTTTTCTAAAAGAACTGGTATTTAGTCATGGGCAGTTTGAGCGAGCTGATGATGTAAAACTAAGCATTATAGATGGCAAGGGACAAGGTTAATTGGTTAAAATTTAAAGAATGTTTTTACTAGAAATGTTGTACATAAGGAAGTTTTATAAAAATAATTTAATAAACATGTTTTCAAATAAAAACCTTTGTTTATAAATCCAATAAATTTTTTGTCGCATTTTGTACTCTAAATGGTTCCTTCCCGTCGTAGGACGGGCTTTTACACTAGTTATATATAAAAGACAAGAGTCCTGATCCGTGCTCTATATCGCTCAAGCTGTTATAGCTGTTATTGCTATGCATACGCTGAATATGTTAGACAGGACCAGAACCTGTTTCGCTATTCAATGTCTTTTTATAGGAAAAAATTGTTAGCCTAAAAGTATGCACACAAAATTTATTTGATATATATCAGTAAGAACACATTGACGACAATAGGAACAAAATAATATTTGAGGTGCATGAAAAATTTCATATCGTCTGCTACTAAATTATTTTGAATACGACCCGTCGGGCTTCTTTACTACTAGTAATAATAATAATGAGTATGTGTTATAAGGAATAATGGAAAAACTATATTTATTTTTGTAGATATGTAATAAATATATTAATCGAAATTGAATGATATATAAAGGAGAAATGTATATAATATTCGTATGATAATAATAAAATTATCATGATAATTTTTACCATTTTCTTTTATGCAATATCCTTCAAACAATCGACAGTGTTCGTACAAATTGCTTGATTTTTTTATTTGAGTTATCTTCATAAATATATTTTCGGAAAATAATTTAAAACACAGACCTGTTTCAGAGCATTCACCAGCCAAAGATTCTTAGTCAAAATTGCAATTATCGCCATATAAAATAAATTATTTTCCCTTACATTTCCCTGACATGACCAGTGCAGGAGCCCTACATTATAAGAAATAGACTTTCAAAACAAAATACTTATACTTTATTTGGGCGCGAACCTTCCCAGTATTTCGAGCATTCATTCTTACTTATCTGTTTCAAGTAGTTCAAATATGTGAACATTTTTTTTGAGGATAAATTCAATTCACCTTCATTGATAAGAAGCAAGACCTATCTAAAATCTCTTGCATATAGGATATGCCAGTCTGGCTGTACTGAGATGTACGCCGTCTCGTTGTCTCGCTTGCGATATTAAGCTTACCACAGTCAGCACGAAGCTCCCCGAAGGCCCAGCCCACGATAGTGGGTTTCCACCTTAGAATGAGCACTTAACAAAAACTGGAAATTAATTTAATGGTTTAGACACACATGACTTGATAAGCAGGCTTATCATAGTATCCCAGTATTAAATACTGCTAGATACTTTTTGGGTAATTTTTAAGATGCTCAAGATCTAAATCCTCTTGAGACACACCAGATCATTCCAAAACTGACCGCCTTATCTAAATCAGATCATAAAACTTGGTCAGCCAGCATATAACATTACTAGGTTCATATTCTGCTTTTGTGACCAATTATTCCGGCATAATTATTACTTTATCGTTAGAATTTTTATTTCTTTATCCTTACTTATACTCTTTCACCCTTAGAATATATCAGATTTTAAGTCATACTAGAAATTGTCGTGTTTAAACCAGATTTCTTCAGTCAGAGTAGCGTCCGACGAAAACATGGTCTAGTCGGCTCGGTTTGTTCTGCAAAGAACATGATCATTGTGGTAACCTATTTGGCTTCACAAATTATTTGGCATCTTCTATAATTCTTAAAAAATATGTTTTTTGAGAATTATAAACTAGAAATTTTGGAGGTTTTCTTATTCTTATGTTTTTTAATCAAGAAAACTCGTTTTCTTCATTTTAAATTTTGTGATATCAACATGCAGAGCATTGCTTGCAACTTTTAATTTAACTTGGATCAAACTCAATGCTGAATAATAATATATCTTTTGAAAATATTTTTTTTTAAATTTGAACTGACATTAGCTTAGTAGTATTGGGTACAACTGTGAAATTTCAAGAACATCTACTGAGAAGTTTCTTCTTTTTTGGCGAATTTTTTTTGTGTAGATAACTTTTACATTTGGACCGACTCCGTATAACAAAGAGTTTTTCACTTTCAAAATAATATATTTCCAGAAATACACTTTGTTTAAAAAATATTACATTAGAATTTTTTCTAAACCACTTCTACAAACACTTTTCCTTGTGTTTTCTAAGAAACTAATCAATGGATTTGCATTAAATTTGTTTTCATGATATGCAGAAATATTTTATTATTTCTAAAATACTTACCATAACTTTAATTGCGTTTATCTCAAAACCGGTTATCTCTAAACGATTATCGCAATTGGTTACATTAAAAACTTATCGACATAACAATTCGAGAAAGCCTTAGCCAGAACTATTGAAGAACAGAACTTAGACCCTTCTGATCTTGGCAAAATGGGTAATTCGGATACTGGTGGGAGTCCTTTTAGGTACCTGCCCTGTCGGTTGATGTCTAATATTATTGGCATAACAGCACCAGACTTATATCGAAGCAGTAATGATCCGAAAGAAACAGAAACAAGCAATTTGTACTCTTATTTTATTTAAACTTTATTTAACTTCTGAAAAAATCACAAAAAAATGTTTCTTATATAAATACGGAAAATAAATTCCGACCTGCAACAATCCCCACCAGGCCAAATTTTAAAAAAAATCTTCAACATTGTTAATTTATTTTTGAACTAGCATATAAATAACACTGGTCAACAATTTGCACCTTTTTTAAATTTTCCAGAAATATTGGTGTCAATTTTTAATGTTCTTAGATTTGGTAATTCCAAACATCATTCCAATTTTTCTTAACAGCTCTAATTTTTTTCGATACAGGGTGTTTCTAAATATTCAGGTTTTTGATGATATTTTTACCTGCAAAACTATAACCATTCATCATATTGTAATGATACATAACTTGTTTAAAAGCTAAATTGTAAACATTTCTAATGCAGCATCGATAATTTTTCTTTCTGTTATGGTTTTTGAGATAATGACAACAAGAGTAAGAAAATATTAACACTTTTCATTCAATTTTCTCCTGATATTTTTTCAGTACATGCTTATTCTAAATAATTTTGTTGGTTCCCGAGTCAATTCTCTTCATTCTCGTCATAAAAGCTTTTGCATGTGATGAACGCACTATTTTTAAAAATTCGTATTATATTATGTTAAAGAGAATTTTCATGCATATGTGAACTCAGAATAACAATATACTAGTATTTCTCTAGTGCTCGAAAAATTGAAGTACGAATCTCATAATTTGGTGAATTTCCTTTTAGGACAACAAGCAGGTTATACAAAATATTCATATTTTATGTGTTTGTGGGACTGCCGCAATAAGAAGAATCATTGGACTCGAAAAGTGTGACCATCGAGAGAGTCACTTATAGTTGGTAAGCAAAATGTGTTATATCCGCCTTTAGTGAATTGAGATCGTATTATAATGCCAATGCTTCATATTAAATTGGGCATTACGAAAAAATTTGTTAAGGCCCTTAAAAAAGATGGTGAATGTATTGCTTATCTATCAACTAAATTTCCACAGCTAAGTGCAGAAAAATTGTTAGCAGGTATTTTCGATGGACTACAGGTTAGACGGTTGATCGAAGATTCACATTTTGTCAAATCTATGAAGGAGCAAGAAAACAGAACATTGAAATTATTCTTTTTGTTAATCCAAAATTTTCTCGGCAATCATATATCGGCAAATCCAGTGTCACTCACGTTTCAGTCTTAGCACTAAACATACATTTTTTTCCATTATATATAAAATCTTTCAATATAAAATTATATGGGTACAATAAGTGTTAGGCTCACTATTATAGGTTCCTGCAAAAAGTTTCATATATATTTACACATTTTGAAAAAAACTATCTTCAAATGGTGTGTCACTCACGTTTCCGGACGATTTGAATTTTTCGAGTTCTTCTTACAAATTGCTTAAAATCTGCGAAGTGTTTGAGATAATATAAGGAATAAAGTAATTTTCCATAACGAAATTGAGTCGAAATTTTAACTGCAGGAACAAATTTATTTTTTTCTCAGTATTTCAAGATTTTTTCATATAATGATTTTGTCACTCACGTTTCACGTTGGTGTCACTCACGTTTCAAAACAACTTTAGTTGTCTTTTTATTTTTGCATCGTGGTTAATCTGGTGAACTTTATTAGGCATATTTTTTAAAAAAATTTTTTTTCTTAATAATAAGGAAATTTTTAAACAAAAAAGAAAAAAAATTTATGGAAAGGATTATGTAAAGCATAATATAGTTAAACAAATAGTTCATAATATAAAAATAACACAAAAACTATTTCAGATATACACCATTTTAACAAAATTTATTCCGGTCCTGCATCCGAATCTGTATGTAAAGCCTGAACTGTACGAAACCCTAATTCGTTGATCCTTACGCTCATTAGAAATCAATTTGACTAATGACTGACCTATAAGCAATTCCGTCGAGGCTTAAAATAATTATTTAATAAGATCTTTTTAATTTTTGCTATTTTGTTTTTTTTATATGAATCCGGATACAACTATAATTTTTCTCTATATTTTTCATACGTACTTTTACTGTCGGCTTTCACTTTTTCTTCATGTTTTCGTCTTCTTCTTTCATTTCTAATACAAAAAAAAAAAAAAAAAAAAAATAAAAGGTCACTCACGTTTCACTTCTTCAAATGCTTTTTTAATGAAAAATAATTGCGTCTGAAAAAATACAAAAAAATACAAAATTCACTAATCTTATATTAAAAGTAAATCCAAGACATAAATTGTGCCAGCCAATTATTTTCCAAGATAATCCAACTCATCAATAAAAATTGTCACTCACGTTTCACTCTTGAATCACTTTTTTAAATTATATTTTTTGATAGAAAATGATTTTTTAAAAAAAAATTGTAATATTCACTTTTCAATAGAAAATGTTTCAGTTGTGAATATAACATTACTGTGCTCTGATATTTACATCGCGAAATACCAAATTACAAAAATAAAAACCTACAATTTTTTTAACTTTCTACAGATTAAAAATACATTCAATAAAATCAGTTAAAATTTAAGGATACAATATGTTTTTTTCAAAATGCTTTTACCGTAGGAAAACACAAACAATATCCTTAACGTTGCATGTATTTTTATTGAACTTAAAGCATTTTTGTTTTTTTAAGGTTTAGGTTTACTTTTTCTGGATTTGCCGATATCAAAAAAATTTTTCAAAATTAGTACAGGACATGTTAGTAAATTTGAGAGATCTTGGGTGTAGTAGTTATGAGCATTAAAATTCATTACTTACATTTCCATTTCAAAGATTTCATCAAGATATTCGAGTTATGGAAGAAAGATATCAAGATAGATGGGACACCTATATGATGACAGATTACTGCTGGAACCTTGTCGGGACCTAAAGCAGACTACTCATTCAAGAAAGTCTTATAAAACACAATTTTGTATCAATTGAATTAAAATCTTTAAAATACAGTGCTCAAATAAGCGTATATAAATGATGTTGGGTTTCCTATCAAGAACCAAGACAAAGACTGGGTACCAAAAAAGTTTTGTCCTAATTGCAGAAGTTTTACCATTTTTATCTATTTACCATATAAGTAAATAAATAAAGTTTCAGTAGTTTGGATAGAACCGATACGTTTTTTGGGCTTATATATATATAAAGGCGTAGTGAAATGTATGGGATGAGATTTTTGCTACGAAGCGGGATTGAGAAACTGAAAACATACAGCATTTTAAGCAACTTGACCAAAGGATTCTGCTCTCCGATGAATTTTGAACCGCCAACTTTTTAAAAATAAGTTTGATTTTGGTACTCATGTTCCGGCGCAATAAGCCTAAAAATCAGTATTTTGCTTTCAGAAATCGTAGGGTGGAGCCTTAGTGGGCAAAAAAATATTTTGCAAAAATTTTTTTTTTCAAATGGTAACTTCTTATTACTATCTAGCATTGATCTAGAACAAAAGTTAATCTTTAATGAGCAAAACAACCCTCTTAGACCAATATTTCTTGAACGCATTCATATCAAAAGCTATTTTTAAAAAGTTAGCGGTTCGAAATTCATCGGAGAGCAGAATCCTTCGGCAATGTTGATTAAAATGCTGTAAGTTTTCAGTTTCTCAATCCCGCTTTATAGATAAAAATTTTACTATGCCCTAACATAAAGGGTCCGGCCATCTAACTTTTTTTTTCAACTAGTGTTTATTTCGTGAATGGTAACACTTAGCAAATGTCTGATTGGACAGATAATTAGTTTTATCCTTCCGCTGAACGAATATGGTATATACGCTTAAACAACGCTGGGAAATATTGCGACATTACTTTGAAAATCATGGTAATGTTGCAGAATGTGTGCGAAAATTGCGTACGGATTTTGGAAGAACAGAAGCATCGAAATCTCTGTATGTTCGTTATCCTGTGAAAAAAGTGAAAGAAACTGGCATCCTCACCGGTAAACCAAAGCGTGAAAAGCCAAAAACAGTGCGTACACCCGAGAATATTGCTGCTGTGGCAGAAAGTGTGCGTGAAGCGGCATCAACATCAGTTCACCGTCGTTCTCAATAATTGAACATTTCAAAGACATCATTAAGACGAATTTTGCATAAAGACCTTAGTATGACGCCATACAAAGTCCAATTGGTTCAGGAGTTGAAGCCAGCTGACCATCCAATGCGTTTTCGCTTCGCTGAGTGGGCCTGCGATCGACTTACAGAAGATGCCGATTTCACCAAATAAAATCATCTTTTCAGATGAAGCTCATTTCGATCTTGGCGGGTATGTAAAGAAGCAAAATTGTCACATTTGGGGCACAGAAAACCCGCTCGCATATATTGAAAAGCCGATGCACCCAAAACGAGTCACTATTTGGTGCGGATTTTGGTCCAGAGGCATAATTGGTCCATTTTTCTTCGAAAATGAGCAAGGAGTGGTCGTTACAGACAATGGCCATCGTTATCGGGCCATGTTGAACGAATTTATGTTCACAAAAATTGAAGAGCTGATGTCGTTTGGCCACCTCGGAGCTGCGATTTGACACCGTTGGACTATTATTTGTGGGTGCCCCCAAAGATAAGTGTTACGCCGACAAGACAGAGACAATTGACGCTTTAAGGGACAATATTCGTGAAGCCATTGGTGAAATACAGCTGCACACAATAGATAATGTGCTTAAAAATTGGACCGATCGTGTAGGCTACTGCATGGCCAGCCGAGGCAGCCTTTGCATGAAATTATTCTTATTAACCGGAAGGATTGTACATTCAAATAAAAAAAGAAATTTGAGAAAATATTCAGTAGTTTTTTTTTATAGCATTTTCAAAAAAAAAAATTATTTGGCGGACCCTTTAAATATTGCTTGAACAAAACAGCTGTATAGCCCGTTTCAAAAGAGAAGAACATTTTTTAGTTTGATTTTTCGATGCGCAGTGAGAAAATATTTTTAAAGCTAGAAAATTTTTTAGAGCGTAATTTCTTGCTCTTTTTGTACTGTTCGCTGAACTTTATGCTATGTGTTGCACCGACAACCTGCTCAAGAAAAAATTGTGAAGTGAAATTTCGGCTAACAAATTTTTTTTTTATGCCCCCTTTTTTCAATTTTGATTGGTTGATTTCGAAAAATAAAATTCAGTACTTCCGCAGCGCAGTTGCGATGAACAACAAAATTCAGGAATATACATTAATTTTTTCCATTTATTTTTCTGCTCAGAGAATATTCAATTTTTTTTTTTAATGTCGACCAATCAGAATGAAGAACGCTCTCAAAATTATTTTCTTATTCTCAAACATGCGCGAAATTGTCCTTCTCTTTTGAAACGGGCTATAAAAATTGTTTTATTTTTTTTTTAATTCATTCCTAACTCTATCATATTGTTCTTGGCATATTAATGAAAGGAATTTAATATAAAAAAACATAAAATTACAACATATTTGAAAAATAGAAATTTTAAAACATTATGGAAAACACGTTGAACGTTGACTTAAATATCTCAGAGATGAAACATGACATACAAATAGTTTAAATGGTATTGAATACCTTGTTTAATTATCTGTCAGATGACAAACAAATGATTGCTTTACATGAAACAATTCAGTTTCTAGAGTAGAAAAACTGAATCAAAGTCTCAAAAATGCAAATCACCCTATATCTCAAAAATTTGACCTGTTAGGAAAAAAACTGAGTATAGGCGTAGAATCAACGTAAATAGTGCTTCTAGAAAAGTTTTCAAGGTCTCTGGATTCACTTTATCTTTGTGAAAAGTTTTCCTCCTTTTTTTTTTTTTTTGAATTCACAAGTATTTTTAAGTGACAACAGAACTCTATAATGAGAACTGTTAAGTGTTCGTTTTGCTTAATGTTTTTAGGTAATGTTTGTTTTTTTTTTTATCAAAAAAAAAATATTTTTTCATTTTATGACCCGCCCAAATTTGGCATAACTCTGCAAATAAAAAAATATTTTTTCATTTTATGACCCGCCCAAATTTGGCATAACTCTGCAAATTGTTCAGACTTATGAAAAATTTTTGACCAAGGAAGTTTTCTCACACTTTCCAAAATATCTAAAGCATCAACAGCTACAATATCAGTGTGTTAATTTAATATAATAAATAAAGTAAATAATTATTAACTCAATTATAACAAAGCAACTATGTGTATAAAAACCAAAAATAGGCTCGTCAATACCAATATTCACGTCAATAAAAATAACGTTTATTGACAGCATGTATTATTTAGTTAACTCCAAACTAGACAAAATGGCAAAAAATTGCCAAAAATTTGTGCGTGGGAACTCGAAAGTCAACAAAAACTTGTTTTATCTCTGTTTTTATAAAAAAAAAAAAAATTATAATAGCTCAATAATTAAAGTCAAAGTTATAAAAACAAAACATATTGTTTACCTTGACCAACAAGTTGTTTATCAAATAATTTAGCACTGAATGAACATTTGTTATGGATGCATTTTGTTTTATATGTTATAGAAACAGCACAATTTATTCGTATGACTATTTATTTAAATTTTGATAAGTATGAAAGTCACGTGCAAATGAAATAAAAAGTATTTGCTATGCAGGTGATGTGAAGTTCAGCGGAATTTTACGTCAGTATTAAATTAAATCAAAAACACTTAAAATTTAAACTTAAAATTAAATCCATTTCTTTAAAAAAAAAAAAACAATCTATTAAATAAAAGTATGAGGTAATTTAAATCAAGACCGTTTAAGATGGCTTAATTAAATGATATTTTGATTTGACTAATTTTTATTAATTTACTCTAGATAAGTTATTTTTTTTTTTAATTTCTATAGCCCTGATTCGTAAACCATTTAATTATTCTTAATAACCTACACTTTAATTCCGGTTATATTCCAGTGCTATTTCGTGCTTAATTTGAGCGATAATTGTGTGAATTTTGCACGCTTCAAAAATTTTTTACTATCATAATGATTATTTGATAACTTTATCTCTTAAGCTTATTTTGGCAAACATGTAATTGTTGGTGACACGTTCAGGCCAATTAATTCGAAAACTATTAAAATTTGCTCACGCAATTTAAATAAATTAATTAAATTCAATTGTTACAATTTGCTGTTTTCTTTCAAGTGGTTGAGCTTGTGGTAAACTTCCGCTTTAATACAGACTCCGAAGTAAACACATACAAGCTGACACACTTTCTCTGAATGAACTCTAAATATAACAGATTTTTAATTTTCATAAAGCAAAATTATAATTTTCGCTAAGTTTATGCGAATTTTTAAAACGTTTCACTCAAACTCTTGGATAATAATTATAATTGGTGCCATAAGAAAATTTATAGTAAAATATATTGTACTCTTCAGTTAGATATATTTTTCTGTTATTTTTAAGACGTAATATTAGTGGTAGATGAAGAAAATATTAAATTTTGTACGTTATGGCTTTCAACATTTTTGTTTTTGGGTACAAATTGAGTTTTTTTTATGATTTAATGGCTTTATTGCGTTTTTGTCAAAATAGACAATATATAAATGGAAAAAAGTAGCTGTAACAAAGCCAATGATCAGCCTTGACTTGAATGCTCAGCCTTAACATCAGTGCTGTTGGCCATATTAAAGCATGCAGAATCAGCAAATTTAAAAATAACAAAGCTTTTCTTGGTTAACTAGATAAACAACTTCTTAACACATACATTTTTTTTTTTATCTTGCTAGAAAACAACTATTTTGGTGTTATGGATAAAGCTTTTTATGATGAAGAGCATAAATTGTTTTATAAAACCATATAAAAAATATCAAAATCTTAACACAAAAATCATTAAGATTATTTAAGTTAGTGAAAACATCTAAAGCTGTCTTTATAGTTGCTTATCTATCTTGAATTTTAAAATAAAATCAGACCATACCTTTAAAAAAAAATTTTGGAAAAAGCTTAAATTTTTTTTCGTCTATAAGGTGCTTATCAAATTTATAAGACACTTCTATAACTTACCTTCTACCCGCGCGAAAGCAGAAGGAATTTGAATTTGAATTTGAATTTGAATTTGAATTTGAATTTGAATTTGAATTTGAATTTGAATTTGAATTTGAATTTGAATTTGAATTTGAATTTGAATTTGAATTTGAATTTGAATTTGAATTTGAATTTGAATTTGAATTTGAATTTGAATTTGAATTTGAATTTGAATTTGAATTTGAATTTGAATTTGAATTTGAATTTGAATTTGAATTTGAATTTGAATTTGAATTTGAATTTGAATTTGAATTTGAATTTGAATTTGAATTTGAATTTGAATTTGAATTTGAATTTGAATTTGAATTTGAATTTGAATTTGAATTTGAATTTGAATTTGAATTTGAATTTGAATTTGAATTTGAATTTGAATTTGAATTTGAATTTGAATTTGAATTTGAATTTGAATTTGAATTTGAATTTGAATTTGAATTTGAATTTGAATTTGAATTTGAATTTGAATTTGAATTTGAATTTGAATTTGAATTTGAATTTGAATTTGAATTTGAATTTGAATTTGAATTTGAATTAATTTGAATTTGAATTCGAATTTTAATTTTTATATGAATTTGAATTTGAATTTGAATTTTAATTTGAATTTGAATTTGAATTTGAATTTGAATTTGAATTTGAATTTGAATTTGAATTTGAATTTGAATTTGAATTTGAATTTGAATTTGAATTTGAATTTGAATTTGAATTTGAATTTGAATTTGAATTTGAATTTGAATTTGAATTTGAATTTGAATTTGAATTTGAATTTGAATTTGAATTTGAATTTGAATTTGAATTTGAATTTGAATTTGAATTTGAATTTGAATTTGAATTTGAATTTGAATTTGAATTTGAATTTGAATTTGAATTTGAATTTGAATTTGAATTTGAATTTGAATTTGAATTTGAATTTGAATTTGAATTTGAATTTGAATTTGAATTTGAATTTGAATTTGAATTTGAATTTGAATTTGAATTTGAATTTGAATTTGAATTTGAATTTGAATTTGAATTTGAATTTGAATTTGAATTTGAATTTGAATTTGAATTTGAATTTGAATTAATTTGAATTTGAATTCGAATTTTAATTTTTATATGAATTTGAATTTGAATTTGAATTTTAATTTGAATTTGAATTTGAATTTGAATTTGAATTTGAATTTGAATTTGAATTTGAATTTGAATTTGAATTTGAATTTGAATTTGAATTTGAATTTGAATTTGAATTTGAATTTGAATTTGAATTTGAATTTGAATTTGAATTTGAATTTGAATTTGAATTTGAATTTGAATTTGAATTTGAATTTGAATTTGAATTTGAATTTGAATTTGAATTTGAATTTGAATTTGAATTTGAATTTGAATTTGAATTTGAATTTGAATTTGAATTTGAATTTGAATTTGAATTTGAATTTGAATTTGAATTTGAATTTGAATTTGAATTTGAATTTGAATTTGAATTTGAATTTGAATTTGAATTTGAATTTGAATTTGAATTTGAATTTGAATTTGAATTTGAATTTGAATTTGAATTTGAATTTGAATTTGAATTTGAATTTGAATTTGGAATTTGAATTTGAATTTGAATTTGAATTTGAATTTGAATTTGAATTTGAATTTGAATTTGAATTTGAATTTGAATTTGAATTTGAATTTGAATTTGAATTTGAATTTGAATTTGAATTTGAATTTGAATTTGAATTTGAATTTGAATTTGAATTTGAATTTGAATTTGAATTTGAATTTGAATTTGAATTTGAATTTGAATTTGAATTTGAATTTGAATTTGAATTTGAATTTGAATTTGAATTTGAATTTGAATTTGAATTTGAATTTGAATTTGAATTTGAATTTGAATTTGAATTTGAATTTGAATTTGAATTTGAATTTGAATTTGAATTTGAATTTGAATTTGAATTTGAATTTGAATTTGAATTTGAATTTGAATTTGAATTTGAATTTGAATTTGAATTTGAATTTGAATTTGAATTTGAATTTGATTTGAATTTGAATTTGAATTTGAATTTGAATTTGAATTTGATTTGAATTTGAATTTGAATTTGAATTTGAATTTGAATTTGAATTTGAATTTGAATTTGATTTGAATTTGAATTTGAATTTGAATTTGAATTTGAATTTGAATTTGATTTGATTTGAATTTGAATTTGATTTGAATTTGTGTATTTGATTTGAATTTGAATTTGAATTTGATTTGAATTTGATTGTTTGAATTTGAATTTGAATTTGAATTTGATTTGAATTTGTTGATTTGAATTTGATTTGAATTTGAATTTGAATTTGAATTTGAATTTGGATTTGATTTGATTTGAATTTGTGATTTGAATTTGATTTGAATTTGAATTTGAATTTGAATTTGAATTTGAATTTGATTTGAATTTGAATTTGAAATTTGAATTTAATTTGAATTTGAATTTAAATTTGAATTTGATTTGAATTTGAATTTGATTTGATTTGAATTTGAATTTGAATTTGATTTGAATTTGAATTTGATTTGAATTGGAATTTGAATTTGAATTTGAATTTGAATTTGAATTTTAATTTTAATTTTAATTTGAATTTGAATTTGAATTTGAATTTGAATTTGAATTTGAATTTGAATTTGAATTTGAATTTGAATCAGGGACCGTAATAATTATGAGCAATATCGAAAAAATTAAGAAATAATGATTATTTTATGATTTTTATTTTTTTGCTCCGATATAAAAATCGTTTTCTGATTTTTATTTTTTAAATCAAAAATAAAAATTATTTTTAAGTTTTATTTTTTTACTCAAGCATAAAAACCATTTTTGATTTTTATTTTTTTTACTCAAACATAAAAATCATTTTTGATTTTTATTTTTTTTTACTCAAGCCAAAAAATCATTTTTGATTTTTATCTTTTTAACTCAAACAAAAAAATCATTTTTGATTTTTATTTTTTTTGCTCAAGCAAAAAAATCATTTTTGATGTTTATTTTTGAGACAAAAAATAAAAATCGAAAAATGATGTTTATGGGTTTTTTTGATTTTTTTTTGGTCAGAAATAGAAAGAATTTTTGATTTTTGTTATTTCGCTAAATAAATTTAAAGACTTAAGGATTTTTGTTTTTTCTCGTAAATTAAAAATAGATTTCACGAGCTTTCTTCTTGTTAGACATTCTTAATAGTTATGTTTTTTTATATCTTCAAAATTTGAAAACAAACTATGATGATATTAAATTTGATATTTATATTATTGAGAATTTTTAAAATGACAGTTATAAATTTTTAAGAATAAAAATTTGTCCATTTGTTCATTGCTCTTCAGTGTATTATAAATATACTTATATACATGAATTATATTTAAAGGTGAAAATGGCAGAGATTTACCTTTGCACTCAAATTAAATATTGGCGAATTATTTGTCTTAAGTGCGATTTGGCATACATTATTTTGATTGGATTTTTAATAATTAAGCGACCTTTTCGAGGGTCCAGATAAATTGAGGAAATAACGGAAGGACTTTCCAATATTTGTTTTTCCCTTTTATCCAAAAATTTGAACAGCAACCGGCTGTTTTCGCTATTGTTTGATTGAACTTCAAGTTAAAGTTGCATTCATAATATAAAAACATCACCTAAAAACAGCTGACTCGACTGTAGTCTCAACGTTGTTGTATTAACTGGTTTAAGCGTAAGCCCATATTTTCTTTGAATTTCAATTTTCATGAAAAATTTACACATGCCCAAGTTTTATTCCTTTTAAATAATGAATTTTAATTTTGAGCAAAAATATTAAAATCAACAAATAATTTTTATTTTTGAACAAAATAAATAAAAATCAAAAATAATTTTTATTTCTGAGCCAAAAAAATAAAAATCAATAATAATTTTTATTTCAGAGCAAAATAAATAAAAATTAAAAATAATTTTTATGTCTGAGCGAAAAAAATAAAATTAAAAAATACTCTTTATTTCTGAGCAAAAAAAAATAAAATTCAAAAATAATTTTTATTTCTGAGCAAAATAAATAAAAATCAAAAATAATTTTTAACTCTGAGCAAAAAAAATAAAAATCAAAAATAATTTTTATTCCTGAACAAAAAAATAAAAATCATTATATAATAATTATTTTTAATTTTTATGCTTAACGCTTAAAAAATAAAAATCATTATTTATTCTGAGAGGCAACACAAATTCCAACATTTCGGTATACTCAAAAGTTTTTTCCGACGCTTAGAACATGCTGATTTTTTTCATTAAAATTTGAAAAATAATCATTATTTTCGGTCCCTGATTTGAATTTGAATTTGAATTTGAATTTGAATTTGAATTTGAATTTGAATTTGAATTTGAATTTGAATTTGAATTTGAATTTGAATTTTAATTTGAAATGAGAAATCATCAAATCAGAATCGACACACCGTTTTATTTTTGACTCAAATTTGCTGGGAATTATCTGCGAGATGTCAAAATATAAAATCACATTCGGCAAATTTTTTTAATTTATCCAATTACCAATACCAATTACGATCAAACGAAACGTTTCAAATATGGTTATTTTATTCTTCACTTTTTATAATTGTACAAAATTATCGTTTAATGCATTTGTAAATTTGTGGTCTCAATTTAAATGTTGAAGATATCCAATAAATATACTGCATTATGGAAAATCGGGTACAAAGCTAAATTATGCTCCAAATTTGCGATATTCCACTAACTTCTATATCTAATGTATGCTACGTCTAAGGATAATGTTTCATGGATTTTATGTTTATATGCCAGAAAAAATAACTTACAATTTAACTGATAATGATAGAAGTAACGTCATATTTACTTTGAAATTTGAAGAAATTGCAACACGTAGGCCTAAAAATGAATAGAGCTTAAAATTTTACTAGAATTTAACAAGCTTACAAAATAACAAACTTACAAATACGAGTCTCTGCAACTAAAGCAGCAAATGTGCGTTTGCACAGACCAAACTCTCAATATGATAATGGAAAAATACAAGATTCCAAGCAATGGTTCACAAAATAATTGATACTTTGCAGTAACAGATACTGCAGCAAGCTGTATAATTAAACATAGCTACAGCATGTTTAGCTGAAATAACATGCAACACAATATTGTGTGTCGCAATACAGCGAAAAGGTGCGGATATGCTGTGTGACTCTATTGACAAAGCGTTTTTAAGAATTACAAGAATATTACTTCGCCTTAAAATTATGTTTTTGTACTAATTATTATTTAATTTTATTTATATTTAAGAGTTAATCTAAATTTTATCATTTTCTCATTATAATTTCTGTATCTTTGTAGCCGTTGAAATATCCCAAATCAGTTGGATTTATTATCAGCAATGAGTTCTGTGAACGTTTCAACTACTATGGCATGCGCAGTAAGTAGCAAAAAAAAACACATTTTATTGCCTGAGCTCTTGTTAACGTTTTGTTTCTTTCTCCAACATAGCCATACTCGTGCTCTATCTCACACGCAAACTGCACTACGATGATGATACCTCGACGGTGCTTTTCCATGTGTTCACCATGTTGGTGTATCTGTGCCCGCTTATAGGAGCCATCATAGCTGACAGCTGGTTGGGCAAATTCAAAACCATTCTATATCTATCGGTCGTGTATGCAATCGGCGGTGTCATTGTAGCACTCGGTGCGGTGCCGGTGCTGCAGCTACCGGTGAAGTAAGTTTGAAGCAAATAACATTTCCATCAATAAATCTCTAAAACTTCTCTATCTCTCTCTCTCTCTCTCTATGCGTTTCTCTTCAGAGAAGCCACGATATGTGGTCTCGTACTGATTGCCATAGGCACGGGTGGCATAAAACCGTGCGTCTCCGCCTTTGGTGGTGACCAGTTTCGCATTCCCGAACAGGCTAAGCAACTGGCAACTTTCTTCTCGCTCTTTTACTTTGCCATCAATGCAGGCTCTATGATCTCTACCTCGATTACGCCCATACTACGTGAGGATGTGCACTGTTTTGGCGACAAGGATTGTTTCTCACTGGCTTTTGGCGTGCCTGCGGTGCTGATGTTACTCTCGGTAGTCATATTCGTGGCTGGCAAACGTTTGTACGTTATGAAGCCACCTGCTGGCAACATGATCTTCGGCGTCTCCCAATGCATTTCGGAAGCCATAAGCGGCTGGCGACGTGAGCACAAAACTAATCCACGCAAACACTGGTTGGACTATGCAGAGGCTAGCGTTGGTCATAAAATGGTAGCCGACACGAAGACATTGCTGAAGATTCTGGTCTTATATCTGCCATTCCCCGTTTTCTGGGCACTCTTCGATCAGCAGGGCTCACGCTGGACCTTTCAGGCTACACGTATGGATGGTGAATTGTGGGGCTTTATTATCAAACCGGATCAAATGCAGGTCATTAATCCGCTGCTCATCTTGGGCTTTATTCCCTTATTCGACTATGTGCTGTATCCAATATTGGGCAAATTCGGCATAAAACGTCCGCTACAGAAACTGACACTTGGTGGACTCTTGGCTGCTAGTGCATTTGCGCTCTCGGCATTTGTCGAGCTTAAGCTGGAGGCTGTGCAGCCTATTATGCCTGGACATAATCATGCACAGGTGCGCATCTATAATGGAAATCCCTGCGCCTATCGCTTCACCACCGATGTGCCGATGAAGGACTTCAATACACGCACCACCATCGAGGCGCTTGGTTTGTGGGAAGAGAAACAGGTATTGGTTTCACATGAAATGACCTACAAATTCAAAGCCACCTCATCGAGCAAAGATTGTCCGAGCATAAGTGGCAAACTGCTGCTAGAACCTTGCAAGGCTACGAGCTATTTTATTATTGATGATCGCCTAGAGGAGTTTGAGGATTCACCGCAAAAGCATAAGCAAGGTGATCCCATCGTGCGTTTGCTATTAAATGTACCCGATGAAGACGGAGACATCATGCTAAATGATCCGGCCAATACGATTACGGAGGTAAGCAACTGTAACGCGACACAAACCGTAACAGTGCTACGCGGTGAAAGTCAGCTGAGCATAGGTGGAGAGGATGTCACCAATGTGACGACTAAAGTGGGTGGCGTCTATGCGCTGTTGATGCACGGCAATAAGACAGCGGGCTATGTAAGTAGTTCGTGCATTATTTTTAAAGCAACTTTATTCAATTTTCTTCTCTCTTTCATCTCCAGACAACACAGATGCATATTATTACCGAACCTAACTCGGTGCACATGATGTGGCAGCTACCACAAATTATTGTCATCACTGCTGCCGAGATAATGTTCTCTGTTACTGGTTTGGAATTCTCCTTCACACAGGCTCCACAGAGCATGAAGTCGGTGCTGCAGGCCTGTTGGCTGCTTTCGGTGGCTATTGGCAACATGCTGGTTGTGGTCATTGCCGAACTTAAATTCTTTGAATCACAGGTTAGACAGCTACTCAGCAAATCATGCTCTTTCTAAACTCATCATCTTCTTCTTCTTCTACTTCTCACTTTTAGGCTGCTGAATTTGTGCTCTTTTCTGGTCTAATGGTCATCGATATGTTTATCTTTATGCTACTTGCCATGCGCTACAAATATGTGGAACATGCCGATGATCCTGAATCAGGACAGGTTGTCATATCCGTGGAGAATGCTGGCAAAGGTGATAATGGCGGCATAGCTGACAAAATAGGCAACGGTAACAGCGACAATGCTGACATAAATAAGACACGCGAGAGACACAGAAATGGCATCGCCAATGAGGCATACGTGGATGAGCACTAATGGCAGACTGTTTCTGATCTCGCGCTCACTCTCTGTGATGTACTTAAGAAATTTTACATTGTTTTTGAAGAGCAGCTGCAGCACGTTGCTTTTCTCAATTAGTGCAAATTCTAAACAATGTCAAAATATATATTTGCTTTGTTGCAGATTTTATTATTTTTTATGATTTTATATTTTTGTGCTTTTCTTGTATTATACATTATTTTATTATTGTTTTTATACTATCTATCCCTAACATAACATAAGTTTATAAATATCTTGTATCTCTTTTATAAACATATTTTATACCAAATAGCATAAGTAGCTTTTAAACAGTTTTATGTATATCGTTTGTGGTTTTTAATATTTTATTTTTATTTTATAATTTTTTTAAAAATTCAACATGTTTATTTTGTAACATTCTAAAACCTATTTGTATAAAATTGTTAATGATTTGACTGTGTAAATAGCTAGTTAATCATCTTAATATATAGATATATTTGTACGAATATGTTATAAGTTTAATAAATTAATTGCCAAAATTTAATAAGAGAATCTGTTATGATATTTTTAAATAAAAAATTAAATAATATTAAAATTAAAATTTGTTTACGGCTCTCTCTCTTTCTTTCTTTCTTTCTTTCTTTCAACTTTGAAGATGAAAATTTTATGGAAGGTAGATTACCGTCGGCCTAATTCTCATACGGCGTAAGTTAAAATATGGAAAATAACTGTTATTTGCGATATGGATAGATTGATCAAAACTACATCTGTGCACTCAAAAAAAAACACCTATCTTTCAGAGATAAAAAATTTGTCTATTTTCGATAATAGCAATTTTCTCTTTTTCAAATTAAATTTTGATTTAGAACAGGCCGACGATATGCAATATAAAATATAATACATTTTCCATCAAATTTTTATTATTTCATATATGATATAACACAGGAAAAGAGACCTTATCTTTACAGGCCAAATTTCAAGATAGCTAAATATAGTCTTTTTGGTACATTTTATCAGTTTTCGTGTTTATGTTGGTAATACTGCCAAGATATGTTCTGAATATTTTACAATTGGTATTAAAAAGAGCTTCTCCCTAACCTTTTCCTTCTCAAATAAAGGGACCTTATCTTCAACCATGTATTTTAAATGGAAAACATTTTCAATAACACTACATTCGTTAGATAATTCTCTGCAGATTTCAATACTTTACATAAAATTCAATAAGAAATAGTGACGTGCAATTCTTAACTCGTTTATCATATTTTAGAAAAACTGTACAAATTGTCAAACTTTAACCCTCAATATCTGAAAATTTTAAAACTTTCATACTACAACCTCAAAATGCTTAAACCTCAAACCTCAAATGAACTAGAACCTCAAATGTAAGCTAATTTTTTGATGGTTGAGGTTCAGAATTCAAGGTTAAGGTTTGTCTTTTGGTTCAAATAATATTTTATTTGAGGAAATTTAAAACAATTTACTTTAATTTGGGAAGTATAAGATTCCTTCTTCTATGCAATGTCACATATAGTATGGAACACTGATAAAATGTGTCCTCTTATGCAAAAAGTGCGTTTAAAATATCCTAGCAAAAATCAAACAAAAATTTATGACTCCAAAAAATGTTGAATACTTTCGGAAATACATAGTTTCGATTTTATTTCGTAGATACGAAATATATTCTGATATAAAAAAAATTTTTACCAACAACTTTTTAATGGTTTTAATGGTGATATCTGGATCGTCTCTTTTAATTAGTTAATGCTAAGAATGTGCAAAAAATCTTTAGTAACTGAACTCATTTGTTATTAAAAGTATGCACATAACTTTAAATTTATCTAAATTATTTTCCATCAAATACTAAACTTACGCTTCTACAAGAATTTTTAAAAAAATCTTGTAGATAAAATGTAGACGTTGTGGTTTGAGTCTGTGCTGTGATGTGCGAAACATTTGCCGTATTTACAATGGCTGATAGCTTCAACCAATTAAAATGTACGCGAGTATGTGATTTAGCTATTGCATATTTCTAGGCATGCGCTAATATCGTTAAACATTACCAACGTCGATAAGACTGTGCTGTGGAAAAAGGTTGTGAGCTACGATGCACAATGGATGAGAAGCTTGTGAAAAATAAATACGGTGATTTATGCCTATATGACACTGGCTAGTTTTAATATTTTTCAGCGCTTAAATTGTAAGTTCAGAACAGTACGACAAATGCTCACTATAATTTTCCGTTGATATGACTGCCTACGCTACATGTGCAATCAAGCGAATCAAGCGCTAAAAAATACAGAAATTTTCTACTTTTTCAGCTTCTACCAGCTTGAAATCACGAAAAAGTCATTGTGAATACCTTGTTACAGCAGAAGGAAGAACAAGAGAAATATTTTGTAAAGCAGACATTCTGCATTTTTGCCGTGGTACCTTTAAATGCTGTTTTTGCATTTCAGTTGATTGCCTATAAATGTTTTGAATTGAAATAAAAAACATTTGCGCGTCACGAGCTTGGAATAATTTTTAAATAATTCGGACAAGTTGTAAATTTTTGACACAAAATAAATTATATTTTTGTCGCAACAGCTGTTGAATTTTTCACACAATTTTCTACAGACATCCCATTCACACAAGTCATTGCTGTCTCTTTTATCCCCTGCTTGCTTTAAGATCTGAAAACAAGCCAGTGTCATAACACTATAACACTATTAGTGACGGGCGATAAGCTTCGACAATAGCGCTTCTTTTATGCCTTATTTCTGACAGAACTGAAAGCAGTTACAAGTATTGCTTATAAAGAAACCAGAACATATTATTTTTAAAGAAATTGTTGATTAACGTCATCATTTCACGGCATTAACGTATTGATTTTATAAGATTGTGGTATTTTAACCCTTTGATGCATACTGATTCAAATATGAATCACTGCGAATAGTATTGTAGTTAGTTGTTAAAAGGTTTTTATAAGACTTCATATAAATGACGGTTATCACAAATATTAATCATTCAAAATTGCTATATTATTTGAAGATTAAATTTTGTTCGCAGAAATGAAAAATTTTACCAACTGTAGTAGCACGCACTATTTAAAATCAAAAATTCCGAGAAATATTTCTGCTTTGTTCTATGATGTTTTTTAGTTGACCATATTTGCGAAAAAAATGTCATATCTGCGTCGACAAGAAATAACCATTAAAGTTGAGTTAGGATAAAATACACTAGCACGCAAATGTTCATGGTTATGCCTTGAACATTACAAAGATATGCCTAAAAGAACTTTATCTGAAGAAAAAGAGAAATTGGTAATGCAATTATTTGTCACAATGCATGATCTGACTAGAACAAAATCGAATTTTAACAACAAAAAAAAAAAACTTAAATTAAAAAAAAATTTAGGATTAAAATTTAGAAATTATTAGATACTTTTAGTAGTAATTGCTGTAGTAATCAGTGGTAATAGATGGGAGCCAAATCATATGTCACATTACCTTTTTTGCCGATCACTCTAAGTTTACATGTTTTAGAGCTTTCGTCCACAGTAAACGTTCTTGTTTCAGTTTAATAGTAGGTGAGCACGGGATGCTAAATTTGCAGTTACTAGAGCGTCATGGGAACCTATTGGATTGTGAAGATTAGGTTATATAACGGAAAAAGTTTATGTTAAGTTTTCCATTTGAGTGGAGCAAAGAGCGTAAGAAATTTTAAAAAATGTAAAAAAAACAGTCAAATGGGAATACTGGAGCGGATCAGATATTTAAAGTGTATAGATTAGAGTGGGTCGCTTTAAATGGGAGAAAAAATGAATATAAAAAGATACCCCCTAAAATGAAAGCTTACATCAAAAGTGTTTCAGCACTATAAACATTTTTTTTTTTTTGGGTGTCCCAAAAAAACAGCCAAAATGGTCTTTTAGTTATAACATTAGTATTTTAATTCCTTCACAATAGTATATTGTTTTTTTATGAAGTTTATTTAAAAAATAATTTTAAATCGAAGTTATGGGGTACCTAGAGCAAAAAACTAAAAAATTGCAAAATATCTAATTGAAGATGACCTCCGACACCAAAGAACACGATGTAGTATTCTTTCAGACCTATCCAACGATATACTGCACTTCATGATCGGACTTAAAATACTAATGTTATAACTAAAAGACCATTTTGGCTGTTTTTTGGAACACCCAAAAAAAAAAATTTTTTATAGTGCTGAAACACTTTCGATGTAAGCTTTCATTTTAGGGGTTGTCTTATTATATCCATTTTTGGTGACCCGTCTTAGTATACATGCTTTGTCTTTCTTATAACCGATAAATATTAATATGACGATTTAATACGGTGGCTGAGAAAAGCGATTAAAAAAAAAGGGTATTCGAGCGTGTCAGATATTGAAGGGGAACGTTTAGTGAACTTAAATCAGTGCTCGATTTAAATTACTGACGATTTGAACGTGGCCTACACTCATGACTGATTTTTGAAAATGTTAAAAAACTTGAAATACTCGAGTGCATCAGATTTTTCTACTGTGCCTGAATCGCCCTAAATGGTAATCTGACAATAATTTAGAGGCGTATTCTTAATCTGAAAATTTGCAAAATTTTGAATGTCACAGTTTTTGAATAAAACAAATTTTACATTCTGTTTAAATACATACATTTATCATTAATATAATAGAATATAAAAAGTATTATTAAAGAAAAATAATTTAATCTTCATCATCACTGAATTCGTCTTCGAGGTTGGTTTCTATTTCTGCAACCTCGACATCTCGTGTTTCTGTAAACAAGAATGGTCATGATACTTCACAATCTTTCATTTATCTTATGATATTATTTCCGTATACTTTTTTTTGGATCGAAGAAATCCATGAGTACCATGATAAATATGTATTTTATAGTAGTTTAAAAAACATACATATTTTTGAAAATGATAAAATATTGATTTTTTGGGGTTTCAAAAGAGTTCGTAAAGGCAAAACATTTTAGAATTTTTTTAAACACTATTTGTGCTTATCTTGGGTATACATTAGAGTGTATTGACTTGTAGGGGAAAAATCTGACCCCCAATTCCGGTTCCAAAATTAAATAGTACATGAAAAATCCTTTCGATTGGTGTACTTTTTTTTTATTGGAACCAATTTTGGCGTCCCCCGAAATGCATTTTTGTGCATTTTTTATCAACTTTTGTACTGGAGACCCATTACTGGTTGAAATAAAAAGAAAATCAAGCTTATCCATCAATTCCTTTCATATAAAAACCCAGAACTGCAAATTTTCATCACAGTTGACAGATGCTCTGATGAGATAAAACAGTTTTTCTCAACGTGAATCTACTTGTTATTTAATATTTGGTATGTTTTATTTATTGTATGAAAGTATTCTTAAACTTTTGTTTTTTTTTTATTGCTTAATGCAAAAGTAACGTATTTTTTTAAGCTATTACAGTTAACCAAATAATAACAACAATTTTTTTAGATCTTGTAGAATCCCTTTTTGTTTCGAATTTCAGCCTTTTTGAACGACCCTCCAACACAGAAAACATTATTCCTTTTCTTCGTTCTGCAGAAGCAGCAGCCACTGACGCCTCTGTGAAGAGCTTAATATGCTATAACTTGCTAAAAGTTTAAAAATACTTTCATACAGAAAATAAAAACATATCAAATATTAAATAACAAGTAGATTGACTTTGAAAAAATCTGTTTTATCTCGTCAGAGCATTTGTCAACAGTTATGAAAATTTGCAATTCTGTGTTTTTATATGAAAGGAATTGATTGATAAGCTTGATTTTCTTTTTAAATCAACCATTAATGGGTCTCCAGTACAAAAGTTGATAATAAATCTACAAAAATGCATTTCGGGGGACGCCAAAATTGATACAAATAAAAAAAAGTACACCAATTGATAGGATTTTTCATGCACTATTTAATTTTGGTACCGGAATTGGGGGTCAGATTTTCGATACACTCTAGTATCCATTCTCAAGAAAAAAAAAGTTATATGCAAAAAACTTGATTTTTTGGGCAAAAAAGGGGTTCAGGAGAACCAAAACCGCTCCATAGGCACTTCGCCGATCCAAAAAACTGATGCAGAAATAGTTTTTAAGAGCGCACCAACTTTCGAGTCAATATCGGGCAGACTTTTTTTTTTCTCCACACAAAATCGATCCGGCTTAGTGTACTTGAGAAAATTGACTGTTAAATAGAACTAGTAAACCTGTTGCCCGAATTCGAGCAATTCAATAAAAAATGAGTGTTAGCAACATTATAGACGCTTAATTTATGAAATTCTATTCAAGCAGCTTTTTCCTCAATAACGATATATTCAGTCTCAATAATGAAATAAAAGATCATCATCTGAATTCACAAGTTGATGTTTTGTTGATGTTTTCACAAAGTTGATGTTTTGAAATTAGAAGAAGATTTTTATGAGTTTTCCTGTTAAAAATCAAAAAATTTTTTTTAAAGATATATGAAAAAATGCATTCCATTTCTTTTGCATATCGTAAAAATGTCCATATTTGGTACTTTGGATGATTAAAACTATTGTTTACTGGTGCGCTGAGACTTACAAGAAAAAACACACTTTTTGTATGGAAGCACTATGAAATGTCAAAATTTTTGATAAAATATTTAAACATAAGAATAAGCCATAAGAAAATAAAATTTTTGATACCCATATTGGGTACTTTTAATGTAATAAAATTATTTCTCTAAACAAAATAAATGCATTTCAATAAAACAAAAATTTTATTTTAAATAGTAACAAATTCAAAAAAACAAAAAAAAGGTAAGTTTACAGATTGCCTTAAGTTCAACATAGATTAATATGAAATAATTGTGTCAACATACTTCTATGATATCGACTAAACATTACTAAAAATTACAACAACAAAATTACAACAAAATTTTCTTATGTAAAATTGATGCCATCGTGTGTGGTTTTGTAAGAGCTTTCGTTTGGTACCAAATTTGTAAATGTTTCCATGGAAAATAGCGAAATTAAAGCAAAAAAACGAAATTTTCGCTGATTTTGGAACGCGAGTTTGACACCCTAAACCATCGATTGAGCACATATAAAAAAATACGTCGACCTTAGATTTTTGTCTTTTATCACATATCTGAAAATCATTCAAATCGGAGACTGTCACCTGGGGACCTTTCCTTGTAAGATATATTTCAGAAATTAATAAAAGTTACTTACAGAACACCAACAACACCGAATTACGACACATTTAGATGAAAAAACACCAAAAAACCCAAACAAAAATTTCTTTTTGAAAACCGTTAAAATTTGACTGAGTGTTTGCTCGGAAAGTGGAATTTTTTATTTTGGAACTGCATTTTTCGGACAATTGACATTTGAGGAATGCATAAAAGATAATTTTGGTTAAAAATTTTTAGTTTTGAAAAAAATTCAAACTCGATCAACTCATAAGCTCTTCTCAAACTAAATTTCACATCGATAAAATAACGGATTTTTGTACAAAAATTTTATTTCTGTTTTAAAAGGTTGGGAACCCCCTGAAGTGAAATCACAATTTTTAAAAGTGGTTTGCACATATCGGTAATTCCATGTCAAATCGACCACGTTTCTGACATCACTATTTTTGAAAATTTTGAAACTCACTGCTTGGATAGTTCTCCTAAAAAGTATTATATCTGCGTACTTTGTTTTTGGGTTTTAATTTTTTTTTTTAAGATATACACTGTGAAAAATATAAAAATATGTTAAAATATACGAACTGTGCATGTATTCAAACCGCTGTAACTTTGAAACCGTTAGTCGCACAGAAAAAAAATTAGGATATATTTTAAAGACTTTGACAAGGTCTTTTGGTGGTGCAATTTTTTTGTAGCAGTTTTATGAAATTTTTTTTTTTTTTTTAAGCTGAAATTTTTTAATCTCATTTTTCAAGGTCATCGCAACAAATTTTTTACTTTTTTTATACAGTGTCTTTTTAGAGCATCAACTCTCACGGCTTACTCAAAATTTTAGGTTGGAATTTCAACAATTACTATTTTTAACGTTTTTCTTTTTAAATGTCTTTAAAATATTTCTTATTCTAATATCGAAAGTTTTCCATTTTTTTATGTCAATACCAATGAAAATCCAAAAAGATATCTTTTAACACTTAAATAAAGTCAATAGTTTACAAAACCAAACATTTTTTATTTTTTTTTAAATTTTTATAAACCTGTACAATATTTGACGTAGGTGCTGTGGATGTTACTCGCATTTCAATTCTTCCTTTTCCTTTAGGAATAAATGAGTGGTGGGTCAAAGTTCCATGTATTATTTTTGCTTTATTAAAGCGTTTTTGGAGAACTTGAGCTTCTTCGCGGTACTGTTCTGAAGAAAAAAATTCAGTGTCAATATTTTTTATGTTCTTTGAAACCCAATTAAAAAATCTTTTTGGGGTATTTATAGGCTCGTTGATATTTTGCAGACTAGCCCTCGCGGCAAGTCTTTTAATTGTGCCACCCAAGCCGTCACATGGCCCTTTGCCATGTGATGTAGCAAAAAAGTGCCACTCAGCAGAGATATTAAAATCAATTTTGTGCTTACACAAATTTATAAAGTTTTTTTTGTTTTTATATTGAGCTCCTGCTCCATCCGAGAAGTAAAATATTTTAGTTAGTATCCCCAATTTTTTTTTAAGAAAATTAACTAAGCCACGCTGAAACAAATGCACTGCTATGGTGTCGTGCTTCAAGCAATCAGAAATAGCAACGTGACTTAAAAATTTCACTTGTTCATTCTCCTTGAAGTAAATTGAAAATGGATGTAGATTCACTTGGTCGTTGTTCCAGTGTATACCTTGTACTGAGTCCTGTAGAACAAACGCGTAGTTTTCTGAAAAGTCGCATATAACTACACACTCTCCAATTTGCAAGTCCTCTTTTTTTTTATTCAAAAAATTGCCTTGCTCTTTTGCTATGAAAGAGTGTGTTACCAAGCGCTTTAATTTTTCCGAAAATTTCTCCAAATATTCTTCTGTACTAGATTGTAATGTTTCTAGTGATGTACGATCAACAGCTAACCATTGCTTATAACTTACGTTTTCAATCATATTATTTTCAAAAATTTCTTTTAATTGATCGATCAGATTTTGTAAACCAGGACAATTATTGCATGATTGAAAAAAGCAATTTAAATTTGGTGGGTTGCAAATAATGTAATTAATAAAATCTTTATAAGTTTTAAGCTTTAACGAGTCGTTTGTAAGTTTTGGTAGTTGTGCACCATCAACCATTAATTTGACATTTTGATGAATGCAGCAAACACAAACCGAATGGGTTCCGCTAGCACCAGCAAGAATGCAGTTTTTAGGCCTCAAATCAGCAAACTTTGAAAACTGAACTTTTAGGTCTGGGTGTTTTGTTTTAAAAATAGAATGGGCTTCTTTTAAATTGCAAAGAACTAATCTTTTTTGTTTTATGGTCTTTGCTTCGCCAGTTCTTATTGTGATACAATCATTTTTTCCGGGCATTTCGCGACTTATTTCTGGCGATTCGTAAAAGTCAAGAACACATCGCAAAACCTAAAAGTAAAAAAAAAAATTCCCAATAAGAATGTTTTCAGACACTTGTGTTACCGATACGACTGTGGTAACTGAAAGGGTTAAGAAGTTTAAAAGTGAAATTAATAAAGGACCAAGTCTAGTTTACGGGCGAAGCTTATTTTTTGTTGTTTTAAAACAGGGTCGCTCAAGTGATCCTTATGGAAGAGTAAACAGCAACAAAATCTATGTTGAAGATCACAAAGCATATGATCAACTCTGTCCTCATTTTTCCTCTGTCACTTTCCCAAACCGATTTCATTATTGAACACAAACACAAACTTTGCTTACAATTACATTAAATTTTTTTTTTTTTCAACCAAAATGTATTTAAGCTATGAAAACCCCGGCGAATTTATTCAAAAACCTGGATCCCGGAGAAATGCTTTGGTAACCGGAGTCTCCGGGTGAAAACCCTGTAAGTGAAAAGCCTATGCCTAGCGCACTAAAATACTAAATATAAAAATAAAACTCGTCCATTTTAAATACCTTTTCATCCAGAATTTTGCCAGCCTTAGGATTTGGAGAGGATAAAATTCCATTTTGCTTAAACAATTTTTTTGAAATTTTTATCATATAATCGGTTGTATCAAAGTGTTTGTGAATTTCTTGAAAAGACCAGTCCGCAAAAATAGTTAAAATTTTTATCCGTTGTTGTTTATCCATAGTATTTTTGAATTTTGATTTTAATTTTGAAACAATAGAGAGATTTTGTTTGTTTTCTTTGTCTTGTTCACTTCTTATATTTGTCGCTTTGAAAATCTTCTTGTCTAATGTTTCTACTACTTTTTTTCGTTTTTCAGTGGCATATTTTGTTTGCATTAATTTCCTTGTGCTTATTGGTGAATGCCCAAGTAGCGCTAAACTTTGGTTAAAATCTTTAAGCGCAGAGTTGATTGGTAATTTAAATTCGTTCTTTTCATTTTCCGACTCGCTATCATATTGAATTTGTGGAATGTTGTTGCTTTCATCCAAGGTTGGATATTTTTCATCACTTGCTGCCATTAGTCGGCAAGAGTTGCAAATTTTTAAAGAATTAGATAACGGCTTCACAATATTATATTTCTGCGCAAAACTTGCTGTAACTGTACGTAACATTTTTAATGGTGACGTTTTTTTGTGGTTTTGTATACGAAAAGGATTGCAACACTTATGATGAGGCGCCATTATCTCATTTATTTAAAAAAAACACGTATTTCACACTTCAAGAGCAACGTTCTCAACTATAAAAAGCAAATTTGTTTTTAACTTTCATAAAATATTGTTCGACTTCAGTTTTTGGGACACGACACTTGTGGCAATTCATACTCAATTCATACTCAGAAGTGTAAAAATTTGAATTTTTAGATGTAAATTCTTACGTGTGGGTAGTAGCATAAGGTGAAATTACTATGCTTTGAAATGCTATAACTTCTAAACAATTAGAGGGAATTTTTTTAATCACTATTACGTTTTTATGAGCAATGATTCTTGCAGTTAATCACGATGACTGGTGTTTACAATACAGTATGACCTCTCTCATCGGAAAAATACATATTAAAAAGAAAATATTGAATTTTCGTTATAAAAACAGAAAATTTGTTGTAGGCATTTTTTCAAAAAATCTTTAAAAATAGAAATCGTTGAAATTCCATCCTAAAATTTTGAACTAGCCCTTGGAATTGATTCCTTAAAAAGACACTATATAAAAAAGGTAAAAAATTTGTTGCGATGACCTTGAAAAATAAGTTTAAAAAATTTAAGATTAAAAAAAAAAATTTTTTTTCATAAAAGCACTGCAAAAAAAATTTACCACCAAAAAGACACAGTCCAGGTCTTTAAAACCTACCTCAGTTCTTTTTCTATACGACTTACGGTTTCGAAGTTAGAGCTGAATGAAAACATGCACAAATTGTATTTTTGAAGATATTTTGATATTTTTCACAGTGTATAATTTCAAAAAAAAAAGTTTTTGGCAAAAACAAAAAACACAGTTTAAGTTATTTTTACGAGCACTACCTACATTCAAAGTTTGAAAAAAATCGGAAACACAAAGGTCAGGTTTTGCTATAAAAAAGTCGAATTGACATGGAATCACCGATATACAGCCTAAACCTGATTTAATGACATCTAAATCGATAGAATCGGTCCATTGGTCTGGGAGGAGTTGAAGTCACAAAAAAAACCTTAGCCTATTAATTATATAGATGTTCTGGCCTGTTTTAGCTACATCGCCCCATGAAAAAGGTCAGATTATATGGTTTTCGTAATCCTGATTGAATTCCCTTCAAAATAAAAAAAAAATTTAATTTCGCTTGAGTATTTCGAGGTTACGGTTTGTTTACAACTTTGTGAATCCCCCATTTCTTTATGCCACGCTTAAATTGTCAGATTATTGAAATATACACTTTATGGATGTACTTAACTTACCTGCTCTTAATCTGAAGCACTGGAGTATTTCTGAGGATGGACTTTTTTTTACTAATCTGACGGGCTGCCGAAAAACGCACGCGCCTATATTAAGGGTTCATATTTGGAAGAAGTACCCTACAGGTTGCAAGTTTTCTACCCATGTGATTTTCTGACAAGCTCGAGTAACGCGTAAAATCCCCGCTTGGGCTCCCCTACTATAAGATCATTGTGGTAGAACCAAGTCTCATCCACAGTTATAAAACGACGTACAAAATTTGTTTTATTATGCTTAAAACACTCCAAAATATCCTGAGTATTTGGTTTTCGATTCAGTTTTTTTTTTAATTGTAAACGAATGTTCGTCTGAGATGCCATAGTATCAGGTAATAGTCTTGACAAACAAATGCGAATGAAAAAATGTCTTGTAAACAAAGAATGAATAGAGAGATCGAAATGAAATTTTTTGTGTTAAGATTAGAGATGAATTATTAAAATGCCGTATTAATTTTAATATTTCATTCATACCCAACACTTTTGAAATTAAATAAATTTACTGTACATACTTCCCGGCTAAAAATTTTCCGACAAATAATTCAAACAGTTTGAAAGCAAGAAATAATAACAGTTTGAGCGATATAAGGTACAGAACAGGATGCTTATCTATTGTGTATTAATTCTCTGGCATTAGACGAAAGCACATATATAAAAAATAATACCCAAATATTTGGTGATTTTTAAGGAGGGTGGTTAATATAAATTTTAACCATTTTAAAGGCTGAAGAATTAGCAGCACGGTATCTTCTTAAGGGCACTATTAAGTTATGAGATTTGTAAGAAGCTACACTGCCATTAAATTGCTTGTCGGCATAAATTGATAACTTTTCAGGCTTAAAAACGTATGATGCTCCATTAATGTTTGGGAAAAATTAATTATTTAAAAATTCAAAATTTGAAAATAGAATGCAAATGAGGCCTCCAAAGTTGGCAGTTGGCACGGTCCCTCAAAATGGGCCATTTCATTAAAATGGCCGTTTAAATAGTGATCTGTATTAAGTCGAATGGGTTGAGCCATGAATTTATATAACACTGCTTTCTTGATACACAGCCAAAGAAGATATTCCATCAAGTAAAGGGTTTTCCAATAAGATTTCACATATATTTTTTGATATTTGGCAACTAGAAACTACGCCATTACTAAAAATTGATCGATACACGCTTCAACAACGCATTGAAATTATAAAAATTCACTACAAAAATGGTGAAAATGTTGCAGTCACAGTTCGCAAAATTAAAGCATTTTTTGGTCGTGGTGAAGTACCTTGTCGGACCGCAATACAGAAATTGGTGGAAAAATTCGAGACAAGTTAGTGATGTAAAGAATAAAACCCCTGCACGTCGCTCAAGAACAACTGAGAATATTGCTGCTGTAGCACAAAGTGTTGAAGAAAACCCTGGTTTGTCCATTCCTCGTCGTTCTTTGGAATTGGGCATTCCACAAAAGTCATTACACCGTATTTTGCAGAAAGACTTGGGTATTAAGGCTTAAAAAGTTCATTTAACACAAGAACTGAAGCCGCCTGTCATCAACAACGTCGTGTATTTGCTGATTGGGTCCTTGAAATGCATGAAAATTATCCAGAATTCCATCGAAAAATAATCTTGACTGATGAGGCCCATTTCCAACTTGGTGGCTACGTCAACAAGCAAAATTGTCACATCTGGGGCTCGGAAAACCCAAGAGCTATTAATGAGAAGCCTCTCCATCCTCAACGTGTGACTGTTTGGTGCGGTTTATGGTCCGGCGGGGTCATTGGACCCTACTTTTTCGAAAATGAGGTTGGATCAACAGTTACGGTGAATCGTTTGCGCTTTCGAGAGATGATTAATGATTTTTTTATGGCCGATGTTGGATGGTATTGATCTGGACAAAGTTTTCTTTCAACAAGACGACGCTACGTGCCACACAAGCAACGAAACCATTGATCTTTTACGGGAAAAGTTTCCGGACCGTGTAATCTCTCGAAGAGGTGATCACAATTGGCCACCAAGATCTTGTGATTTAACACTTTGCGACTTCTTCCTTTGGGGCTACGTGAAAGATAAGGTCAACGCCAATAGCCCAGCTTCGATTGAAGACCTCAAAGATACAATTCGTGAGTCTATCGAGGCTTAGAGCAGCCACTTTGCAATTTTGTTATGGAAAATTTCATGAAAAGGATATGGTCCTGTAAGCGTGGTCGTGGTGGCCATTTGGCTGATGTAGATTTTTATTATTAACGGCATATCTCTCTTTATTATGAAATAAACGTTCGATCATTTGTGCCAAAAAATGGCATTTTTCTTTGAATATCAAAATAACACCTCTTATTGGAAAACCCCGTATAAAGCTGTTCCAAATAAAAATCCCTCAACAATAAAAACACATTTCGTTTATTTTAATCTGTAAAAGTAAAATATTTATTGAAATCTTGGATGTTTTGCATCTCTTTTGCTCAACAGCTTCTTCTACTGCCTCTGCGAGTTGCTGTAAGAATATAATTTTTTTTAAATTTTTTTCAAAACATTACAAAATTTATATAGCATATAAAAAATTATATATATAAATATAAAACTAAGCCGCGACACCGTTCGACAGTGTCAGCAGCTTTATTAAAATATGATAAAAACTTATTGTAATAATTTTAAATATAATTAAGTACGAGCATAATTAAGCTTAAAAAAATTTAAGCAATAATGTTTATATTAAAAAATGCATGTTTATGATATTCAAATTGTAAAATCATAAAAAAAAATTATAGAAAATATTTCAAAAATAATGGAAGCTTAAAAAGTTTTTTTTGCCAAGCATTTTAGTACAAAAAACTCTCACAGTTAGTTTTGTAAAGAACCATTGGGAACAGAAAAAATTAAGAAAAACTACGGCAGGTTCTTAATTTTCGAAAAAATTTCGTCTCTCTCTCTCTCTTTCTTTCTCCCGAAGTTATATAAATATTGTTAGTGCAATATCACAATATTTTTTTATTAAAACATAAACTTTAAGCAAATACTTACCTTAGCGTTATAAGAGTTATAGTATGTACACAGTGACCGAAATGTACATGTTGATAGCTGCTAGCTTGCGTTAAGTTATTCTAGTGGAGACTTAAGGCAGTATAATTTGAGATTCCATTTTCTACGTATAGCTTAGAATAGACTTAGGCCTAAGATACTTTTTTTTTTAAGCATAACTTAAATTAAATAAAAAAATTAAAATTTAGAAAAACACCCTGTTTGACATGTTCCTCCGTCTATCTTCTGCTGTTGAGCATTTGCAGATAGTATTCGCAGTTGGTGCAGTAGACCGCGGGTGCAATGACGTGACGTTTGCGACACAGATTACACTCGACAGCCTTGGCTGAAGCCTTGACAATGGCGTTGTTGTAGACGCGGGTTGGTATGGCAGTTACATTGACGCTGTTATCGACCATAACAGTTGGCAGTCCATTCTGTTGGGCGGTTGAGGTTGAGGTTGCAGCGCCCGATTTCAGCGGCTCAAACTCACCTTTGGTGCCTGGTTCAAAACTGACCTTCTTCTGATGCGTTGGCTTCATGGTGGGCGGGCTGCCGTTCGTCAGTGGATAATAGGGTGAGTTGTTGGAGGCGGGTGAGGAAGAGCTGTTGTTGGGATAGGATGCATGTTGTTCCGTTGTTGCATAGCCATGCGGCATGGGTACCCGTTGATAGGGTGATGGTAACGGCGCTGTTTCTAAGCCGTTGTTGAAGGCGGGATTTTGTTGATTCTGCAGATGTTGTTGTTGTTGTTGTTGTTGTTGTTGTTGCTGTTGTGCTATATAGGCGTTCAATTGCTGCTGCTGTTGTTGCTGTCGCTGCTTTTGTGCCGCCATCTGCAATGCCACCGAGTAGCTTTGATTAATGTTGTTCATCTGTGTGCGTGGCACAGCGTTGTAGCTTTGCTGCAGCTGTTGCTGTTGTTGCTGCTGTTGTTGTCCATCCATTTGCTGACCACCACTTGCTGCTGCCAACATCTGCATATGTTGCTGCTGGGCAACATTAGCGATGCCGCTCATGCTAGTTCTTGCTTGCAGTTGCTGCAAGAGTTGCTGCTGTTGTACTGTGTGTGCTGTTGGTGGATTTATTGTTTGTTGTTGTTGTTGTTGTGTTTGCATATTGTTCGACATTTGGCCACTTGCAGCTAGCTGCTGTTGTTGCTGTTGCTGCAATCGGTAAATGTCTTGCATTGGCGTATAAATTTGTCCCGTTTGCAAGTGGATGGATTGTTGCTGCAGCTGTTGATGTTGTTGCTGTTGCTGATGCTGCATGTGTTGCTGTCTCAAAGCCTCCATTTGCGGACGCTGCAGCTGCACATAACGCTGCAGATCCTGGTTCTGTAGAGGCAGCGAGCGACGCTCATTGCTCAACATCGGTGATTGCTGACCCATGTTGGATGTTTGTTGCGAATGTTGCTGTGTTGGCTGCTGCTGCTGCTGTTGCTGTTGGTGCTGTACGACACGTGGCTGTGCCTCACTTTGCAGACGCAGCATGTTCTGCTGCTGTTGTTGTATCATCTGTGCCGTCACCTTATCGTTAGGATTTTGAGCGGTGCGTAGCACACGTTCTAGTATCGGATTCGGAATGAAATCGTCATCTTCCTCGTTGTCAGCCGTGGCCACGAGTATGACTTGATCGCAAAATGAGACGCTCTTCTTCTTGACACGCTTGGGTGGGGCATTTGGTGCCATCACCGCTGAGCTATTTAACTGTTCCTGCACCAACGTATTGAGCAATTCGACTTCACGCATCTCTTCAGCGATTTGGGACTGTGCAATTTCGTACTTGGGCTTCGGCAGCACCTGATTGGGTGGTAGACGCTGTAGGCGTGGCGCACAATCTACCTCATCCGTTTCGATTTTTTGCATATTCGTGGCATTGGCACTGGGTAGCCCATTCATGTGCGTACGCACTGGCACCTTGCCGTTCAGCATCTCCTGTGAAGAGTAGGAGTGCAACGGTGGCTGTTGTTCGTACAGCTTCGTCTGCTCGAAGCGATTTGCCAGATCACGCACGGAACTGGCCTGAGCACCAGGCGCTGTGAACTCTGGCTTGCGTTGTGGCATATTTCTGAGATCGTGCTGCTTCAACTGCAGCTCCTTTAGCCAATTGGCCTCGTTCGTCGGGGTATTTTGCTCCTTGCGTAACTTAAGCAGGTGCTGACGCTGTTGCAACTGTGCTAAAATGCTCGTTGTGCCCTCCATGGATGACTCCAGGTTGCGTTGCTGCTTGGCGTTTGCTTCTAGAGCGTGTATCTGATTGATCTGATGGTTTAGTGGCTCTAAGTCGATTTCCGGTGGTGGTGGTGGAAAGTCCTCGCTGGTTTGACGCGAGTGGCAGGTGGATTGTGGCGGACTGGGATAGGGTGGCAGTTCTAAAGGTAGTTCAGGTGCTACTTGTGAGCCACCGCCACCAATACGACCATCTACAACATCCACACCAGCATCAAGCTGATGCTTCAAGTAGCCGTGATGTTGTTGCTGTTGCTGCTGCTGCTGTTGTTGTTGATAGTGCAGCGCATATAGTGCATCCGTCTTAGGTGGACTCTGCTCTGAGTGCACCTGGGCACATGTAGTGATGATGGTCTGGCACGAATCTTCGCTGATCGACGTATTAGAGCTCATCGCCGAGATGTTGGACAAGTTTGCCTCGTGAAAGGGCTGGAAGGAGGCAGCTGCTTCTTGCTGTTGTTGCAGAGCAAACTGCTGCTGCAGCTGTTGTTGTGTCAGTGACGAGCTTGTACGCATGGGTGGTGGTGGTGCTACTTTGGCCACCACTGTCAACTGACGTCCACTGCCGTGAAAACTTTTGCGCATCAATTTGCTGCGCTCAAGATTCGGATTTGCGCTGTTTGTTTCGCGGTATTCAAAATGTCCTTCGGAAATATAGCCACTCATGGCATTTTTGCCATTCAAGCCTACCGAGCTGTCATCCACGGATGTGGTTATCGGAACGTGTATTTCTTTCTGGGCCGTTTGATCGTCAACAGCCTCAGTGAGATCGGGCATGGAACGATTTTTGCGACGTATTAGTCCGCCCATCAGCAATTTGCGTCGTATCTTGTGCTGCTTCTTGCCATTCTTCTCCTTCTCCTTCTTCTCATCTTTGTCCTCCTTGTGCTTTTTCAACGTATCCTTGGCATTTACCAATAGCGTTTCGGTCAGTGAGAATTCACGATTGATTTTGTTGCGATCTTCGCTGCGACTGCGTTTTTCTTTCTCTTTATTGCTGTTGCTGCGTCCAAAGATCGAACGACTCTCACGCTCTGGCTTGACTGCAACTTGATGTGTCTCATATTCAATGGCATTGTCGTCATTGGAGCTAGATGCCGCTGCGGAGATCAGCGTCTTTAAGGGACTCTTTTTCTTTGGCAGCGTAGCATAGATTTCAATGCTTTTATTAGCCGCCGCTGTTGCAGCCACTGCTGCTGCTGCTGCTGCCTGTTTCTCGAGCGTCTTATCCTTGCTATTCTGACGCACATGCTTGACGCTGCTGTTGCTGCCCTCGCGCACATGTTTCATTTCGGGCATGTGATTGAGATCCATGTCGGTGCCCATTTCTACCAAAATACGACGATGTAGACTGCGTGCGCGCATGACACAAGTATTATGCTTCATGCGTGCAAAAGTCATGGTATGCGGATTGCTGTAAGGAGCATCCATGGCAGCGCGTGCGCGTCCTGCTGCAGCATTGCAGAGCACCAGAGCAGTTTCCAGATCGTGCGACTCCTCGACCAGGCGTGATTTTTCAAGCAATTGATCGGCTTCGTGGCAGAGTTTCTCGCAGTCACCAGTCAGCACAACGGTCTCGGGTATTTTGGCTAATTGTGGATTCAGATGATGTTTCGGTGGATATGAATCGGTAGATGAAAGCGAAAATGAGTCATAGCCAGGATCATAAGGCAGACCATTACGTGTTGGACTCTGTGGCACGGCAGGTGCACCACGCTTGCCCACCATATACAGATACGGATTATCCAAGGTTGTGGATGAAGCAGAACTAGCGCTGTTACGATCGCCCGACCAGTTGCCGGAATCACGACGACGTGGTTGATTCAAATGATCGGGTATGGTAAGACCATCACTTGGTGGTGACGAGCCATTCGAAGAAGCGCCACTAACATGACCTGACTCAGCGCTGTGACTGCGATGTAGATTCAGATGATGCTTACGTGCAATCTGCGAGTTCATGACCTGCTCAACCGGTTTGCGATTGTGATAGTTGCCGTCTTTGTCATCCGCACCGTTCGAAGCATTCGGAAATATTTTATCCTGTATGACGCTTAGATTTTGATACTGAGCATTTAGCACATTTTCAACAGTCTTGCGGCTTATATAAGCATCAGTCTCATCACTGCCCGGAGCGGAGTTTTGGCTGCCATTGGCTGCAGCAGCCGGAAAGATATTCTTCTGTATGACACTCAGATTCTGATATTCGTTGGGCGAACGCAGCGGCGTTGGAGTGATGGCACGACGGGTGTTGCTCAGATTAGGTTTCTCCGGGCTAGGTGTTATGGCGCGTCTCATGGTAGCCGATTGGCTAGAGGATACATCTTGCATATATTGTGCATTGAGTTGAGTGCCCGAAGGTGGTTGTGGCACAGCGTAGAGCAGCAAGAGCGGCTGATAACGGCCACGACTGCATCTGTCAACGACACCCTCCCAATTGGGACCAACCTGAAAGAGAAAACAAAGCAAAATATAAGGAAAAGTGTTAAAAAAGAGATAAATTAAGCTGAAAACTGACCTCCTTGACATTAGCATCATCGAAGTAGACCCAGACCTTCAACTTGGTATGAAAGAAGAAGGTTGTATAGTGCTTGCCATAGTAGGAGACAATGCCAACCAGCTCATGTTGTACGCCTTGGGCCCAACGCTGATCGGATACTTGATGAAAGACATCGGCAAGACGCAGCGAAGTGCCAACAGCCTTCAAGACAGCGTGTACCTGTTCAGCGGCAGGACGCTCAGAGTCCCAAACAATGCCAATTGAGACAACATCTGGACGATTTAGTAGAGCGCGGCGTATGCCTATTTTGGCGCCACAGGAGTTCTGTCAAGCGGAAGAGATAAAATTATGAATAAAATAAGAAAAAACTTATCGAAATTTTTTGCAAAACACTTACCGGACAATCGCGTATGTCACCCATATTGCCCGCTGCGCGCAACAGTTGACCGAAAGTTAGCTGTTGATGATTCTGCATGGCCAGATTATTTTGTGAAGTCAATGCCGAGGCCGAAACATAGTGCACCATCTGAAAAGCAGACAAATAAAACTTATTAAAAAAGGTGTTGATAGCAGTTACAACGTGGGTTCATTCAGAAATGACCTACAAATTAATAATTCAAATGCCATTTGACCGCCACTATAATTTAAAACGCATAACTTATGCATATTATGGTCACTGCTGAATACTTAATTTTATAACAACTAATGTTAATCCTAAGCTACTAGCGCCGGAAGACACCTACACTAACTCGATTAAACTACAAATTAAACAAATGATCACACTTAAAACTGCTGAAAAGATATACAAGACAGAGTTAAAAGTGTTGCTTATCCAGCTCAACTAACAGCACGTGTTGCTTATGGCTGGCTTTAACTGACCACAGCTTAAGTTGTATCTTTTATTGTCATTTGACTGTAAAAAAGGTGTTACATGCTTTAGCTATTAAATGAATTATATTGAATAGAAAAAAAAAAAAAAACACAACAAATCTTGCTTTATTTATTTGGACATGCTTCGACTCAGACGCTCAGAAAAATTTAACTAATTTGCTCATAAATCATGCAAAACCTATTAAAATAGGCGTTAGTGTAACCATTGATTGGTAGCCATTGTAAGAAATATTATCTGCTGGCTGATTTCGCGTTTATGTTGGGCGAAGTTTTTTTATGACTGACGTCATTTGTTGCAGCTTGTGGGTTGTTTGATATGAAGTTATGAGAGTTACACTTACGAATGACTTCACAATAGACCAAACACATAAAAGCTGATCTAATTTGTTATAAAAAAAACTTTCATATTGTACAAGCTTATAAAAGATATAACGAACTTGTTTTGTATCAAGTCCTACGCTTTTTATGCATTTTAATAAAATTTTAACTATAAGATTTTCTACCCTAGACAATTTTAATTGTCTAGAAGACAAATGGTTAAAATGGGAAGGCGCTCATGACATACAGGTAGGTAGGCAAAGAATCACTTCATTAGAACAAACATTTGGTGTACGATGGTCAAGAAATTTTCCTGTCAATTTTCCGCCTAGTTGATATTATTTGACTCCTACAGGCTACTTTTTGCTTCACTCCTATACCAGCTGATAATGTTGATCTGTTAAATTAATGTTAAAGATTCACCTCTGGTCTATCAATCACTGAAAAACCGATGAAAAAATTTAAAAATATAACTAGACCGACACATAAGCATTGTGGACGTTGCTAGGGAACTAGGCATTCATCGTCAAACATTGGTAGGGAATTATTCATTATGAGCTTCTACAACCTGGTTAAACGATTGATTATGTTATCTGTATTTTTCCCATAAATTAAAGAGACTTACATATTGAAAAAAAAACAAGCTTATTTTCTCTTATTTTATTATTTTCTTATCCATAAAAAAATTTCGGCAAAGGTTTTCGAAAAAAAACTTTTATTCCTTTATATATTCTTAAGGACTTTAAACACAGAAACTAAATTCATTTTTCGATTCTACTGTTAGAAATTTTTTTTTTTGAGAAATATCATTCAAAGAAAATAAACATTTTTTCTATTTCAATAGTCAATGACATCACATCAAGTCAAGTCAAGTCAAGTCAAGTCAAGTCAAGTCAAGTCAAGTCAAGTCAAGTCAAGTCAAGTCAAGTCAAGTCAAGTCAAGTCAAGTCAAGTCAAGTCAAGTCAAGTCAAGTCAAGTCAAGTCAAGTCAAGTCAAGTCAAGTCAAGTCAAGTCAAGTCAAGTCAAGTCAAGTCAAGTCAAGTCAAGTCAAGTCAAGTCAAGTCAAGTCAAGTCAAGTCAAGTCAAGTCAAGTCAAGTCAAGTCAAGTCAAGTCAAGTCAAGTCAAGTCAAGTCAAGTCAAGTCAAGTCAAGTCAAGTCAAGTCAAGTCAAGTCAAGTCAAGTCAAGTCAAGTCAAGTCAAGTCAAGTCAAGTCAAGTCAAGTCAAGTCAAGTCAAGTCAAGTCAAGTCAAGTCAAGTCAAGTCAAGTCAAGTCAAGTCAAGTCAAGTCAAGTCAAGTCAAGTCAAGTCAAGTCAAGTCAAGTCAAGTCAAGTCAAGTCAAGTCAAGTCAAGTCAAGTCAAGTCAAGTCAAGTCAAGTCAAGTCAAGTCAAGTCAAGTCAAGTCAAGTCAAGTCAAGTCAAGTCAAGTCAAGTCAAGTCAAGTCAAGTCAAGTCAAGTCAAGTCAAGTCAAGTCAAGTCAAGTCAAGTCAAGTCAAGTCAAGTCAAGTCAAGTCAAGTCAAGTCAAGTCAAGTCAAGTCAAGTCAAGTCAAGTCAAGTCAAGTCAAGTCAAGTCAAGTCAAGTCAAGTCAAGTCAAGTCAAGTCAAGTCAAGTCAAGTCAAGTCAAGTCAAGTCAAGTCAAGTCAAGTCAAGTCAAGTCAAGTCAAGTCAAGTCAAGTCAAGTCAAGTCAAGTCAAGTCAAGTCAAGTCAAGTCAAGTCAAGTCAAGTCAAGTCAAGTCAAGTCAAGTCAAGTCAAGTCAAGTCAAGTCAAGTCAAGTCAAGTCAAGTCAAGTCAAGTCAAGTCAAGTCAAGTCAAGTCAAGTCAAGTCAAGTCAAGTCAAGTCAAGTCAAGTCAAGTCAAGTCAAGTCAAGTCAAGTCAAGTCAAGTCAAGTCAAGTCAAGTCAAGTCAAGTCAAGTCAAGTCAAGTCAAGTCAAGTCAAGTCAAGTCAAGTCAAGTCAAGTCAAGTCAAGTCAAGTCAAGTCAAGTCAAGTCAAGTCAAGTCAAGTCAAGTCAAGTCAAGTCAAGTCAAGTCAAGTCAAGTCAAGTCAAGTCAAGTCAAGTCAAGTCAAGTCAAGTCAAGTCAAGTCAAGTCAAGTCAAGTCAAGTCAAGTCAAGTCAAGTCAAGTCAAGTCAAGTCAAGTCAAGTCAAGTCAAGTCAAGTCAAGTCAAGTCAAGTCAAGTCAAGTCAAGTCAAGTCAAGTCAAGTCAAGTCAAGTCAAGTCAAGTCAAGTCAAGTCAAGTCAAGTCAAGTCAAGTCAAGTCAAGTCAAGTCAAGTCAAGTCAAGTCAAGTCAAGTCAAGTCAAGTCAAGTCAAGTCAAGTCAAGTCAAGTCAAGTCAAGTCAAGTCAAGTCAAGTCAAGTCAAGTCAAGTCAAGTCAAGTCAAGTCAAGTCAAGTCAAGTCAAGTCAATTCAAGTCAATTCAAGTCAAGTCAAGTCAAGTCAAGTCAAGTCAAGTCAAGTCAAGTCAAGTCAAGTCAAGTCAAGTCAAGTCAAGTCAAGTCAAGTCAAGTCAAGTCAAGTCAAGTCAAGTCAAGTCAAGTCAAGTCAATTCAAGTCAAGTCAAGTCAAGTCAATTCAAGTCAATTCAAGTCAAGTCAAGTCAATTCAAGTCAAGTCAAGTCAAGTCAAGTCAAGTCAAGTCAAGTCAAGTCAAGTCAAGTCAAGTCAAGTCAAGTCAAGTCAAGTCAAGTCAAGTCAAGTCAAGTCAAGTCAAGTCAAGTCAAGTCAAGTCAAGTCAAGTCAAATATATTCTCCAAGAAAACTTTTACGGGTTTTCATCAATTTATATCAAAACTACTCCTATTTAGTCGCATTTGAAATATTGTTTCACTAACTTAACATGATTTTGCCAATCAAATACAAAGAGATTACATGTTGTTCAAATTAAGTGGGAATCTGCCTTTAGGGACTCATATGATACTCATTTAACCCTAGAAAGCCTAACACCATTTAACATTTTTTTTTAGATCTTTTTCTATCTTCCTTATATAGGATCTTATATTTATATCATAAAATCTTATTTCACTAATTCATCTCGTAGTCTTTGCAGCGAATTTCAGTTCCATGAATTGATCCACAGATCAAACTACTCTGAAAATTAGCTTTTAGTTTAGTTAAAACCAAAAAAAAATTTTTACATCTCGGATCTGTTCATTATTGTATTTAGAAACTTAAGGTTTCTCCAAAGTAAAAGAAAAGCATGCATAACATTAAAACAACCTTCAGTTGTTGGCCTCTAAATTATTAGTTGCAATTGTGAGCACAAGTATGTGGGTTGCTAGCTTGTGACATTTGAAGCAGCTACAAATAAATCTCTTTATTCTACCCAAGCCATATATTTAATATTTAAGCACAATCGCAGCAACATAAACTATAATAGTGCATGAGTTAATTACTAAAAATTTGCATACTTGAACTTAACACGCTTTATATGTGAAGCAGTTGATGTTTTGCGAAGGTGTGTACAGTTATTTATCAATTGTTATACAAAACAAAAACACTAGAAAGAGCTAATTGAAGAAACTTTTGTTGTAAGTTTAGCAAACATAGAGCAAACATAGTTTTGCTTACTTACAACAAAATAGTTTAAAATTTTATTTTTCATACATTTTACAATTGTTATGAAAATAACGCTCTATTTCTCTGAATACCCATAAATTTCTTTGCTTGAAATTTTTGAAATAAATTTAAAATTTTTTAAATTGCTTGCCATTCAGTTTGTTATTTAATCGGCTTTTATGCTTTATAATTTTGTCATTTATAAGTTTCTCAAGTTTATTAATGCCACTACTTAAGTTTAGAAAAATAAAATTTGAATTCCATTATTGACTTTTACGGAATCTCTACACTTTCACTCATTTTAATGTCTCTATCAAAAAAAAATGAGAAACAAAAAATATCTTAACTAACCACATAATTTCTAAACGTTAATGATGATTAATGCATAATGCCTAATTTATGCTAATGCCTAAAAGCATGCAGCATTTAATCAATTTCCAATTTGCATCAAAATATTATGTGTCAACAATATTTCACAGCCTTCACAGCCACACTCACCTGCGTAAAAGGCAGCTGCTCAGAATTAGCGCCACACTTGCAAACGCTCTGCTCTATGACACGCATAGCAAAGCGTCTATGTGCTATGCATGCCTGTGATTCGCATGAGTCGCCATCATCTGCGGAGATGTGTGAGTGCACACGATGCAGTAAAAGCTCAAAACATTCAGCAGCATCACCCAAGCAGCCCAAAGGAAAACGACGTCCAGCCAGTGGACCACTGGCCAGAGCACGCCGCAAAGGTTCCGGACATAGCGCAGGCTCCGAACTAGTCTGCAGCTGTTGAAAAAGTTCCTGAAAATTTAACAAAAAATACTCATTAATATGCAGTTTAGTCAAAATATTTGATTATTTTCATTATAATGATTATTTATAGTAGCTAAAAATGCATTGCCAATGCTTAGAATTTACAAATAAAAACCTCATCAGAACCCATTCAACTGCATATCTAACAACTTACAATAACTGCATTTATACAGCGATCACGCTCGCCTATTGCCTCCACACTCAGACCAGGCTCTTGACTCATCATCATCATTGTTGTTGTCATCATGCGCATTCTTTGACCGTTGAGTGCAGCGCCATTAGCTGGTGCTATATTTGTTGGCGTACTCCAGCCATTGTGCGCCACCAAATCAGCCGTTGAAGCCACCTTTGCCAGCGCTGATATCTTGCGCGAGCTATTAGTCTGTCGCGTCAATGTTGCCGACTTGTTGCCTTCGCGTGCATCTGGCAGCTTTTTGGGACTGCTGCGCGGCAACGTGCCACTATTGCTTATTAGCTGACAATGTTGCGGATGTTGTAGCAACATGGGCGCCGAACTGGCAATGCTAATGGGCGCTGAGGTGGCACTAGTTGTGGCGGAAGTTGCTGCTGTTGTTGTTGTTGTTGCTGTAATTGGCTTTGTATGTTCTTTGGTTACTGGTGTTGTTGGATGTGCCGTTGCTGCATGTTGCTGATCTGCCTGTTTTACTGTTGCTGCAAGTTTTGCGCTGTTTTTTGCAGTTGTTGTTGTTAAATTTGTTGTTGTTTTGCTGCCGCCATTGGCTGCAGCTGTTGTTGGTTCTTTGCGCTTATAGCGAAATTTAATCATTTTGCTGTGTTACTTGTTGTGCGAGCAGTAGAATGAATTTAAAAAGCTTACAGCCTCATTTCAGTGTTGTTGTTGTTGTTTTTTTTTTTAAAGCTGTAAATATATATTTTGCTTATTGCAGAGCTGTTCTTTTTTTTTATAAAATGCCCAAAAGTATTGTTCATTTTGCTGTTGATTTTTGCATGTTATGGCAAAACAAAAGACTTAAGACACGAACTTGTTTAAATGTCTTGGTGAAGTCAAGGAAAGTTTTGTAATTGTTTTAAGGTTGCTGCTTACTTTAAATATTTTTTTTTTTTTGTATTTTTTGTTGGTGTTTTTTTTATAAGAATTAATATTTATAATATTAAATATATATATTTATATACATATAATATTAAGTTATTGTACGTAATATATTCTAAACTTGGTTTAAGCTTTAAGCAATTCATTTCGCATATAATACTGAGTTTCTGCCACTTTTTTAGGATAAAAAAACTACAAAGAACACCAGTGAGTAGCCCATCCTTTATATTATATAGTAAAATTAAAGTTTTGATGGGTCATCCTTATGCTTAATTGCTTGCACAGCACAGTTTTTATTGCTGTTATATTTGAATTACAAAGTTGTTTTTGTTGCCGTTTTTAGTGCTATTTTTTATTGTTGCTATAGTTATGGTTATCTTTGTCGCATTTTTTGTTGTTATAAATATCATAAATTAAATACTCAATACAATATGTTGCTGCAATACACCTGTTTGTCACTGGTAACTGCAACTTAAGTGCTTCCTTTGCATTACTTCTGCACTGCCATTCCCCCTCTAACTACTCTGTACTTGGACAACATGAGTTTCTTACAATTAATGTGATTACCCGCCAGCATGTTGCCACATGTTGCCACTTTACAACTTCTGCATCCTTCTATTTAAATATCATAATTTTTTTATTTTGCACAAGCAACTCATTCGCATAAGCAAAGTCTTTGTTGTCTATCCAGCACCTTTTGCTGGCATTCATTTTTTCTTCTTTTTACCCTTACCTTTAGTAATAACAATATTATTTTGTCATTAAAACTTAAACTTTTCCGCAGGCTATAAACTACTTCTCTTTTTTCTTAATTTTTCAGACGTTTAGAGCACAACTGAAGGGTGCTCGGAGCGCCTGCACGTGCTGTGCTGCATATGCCAGCTGACACTTGATAGTTTTATTCGTCGTATTTGCAACTTTTTGATAAATTTCATTTCAACGAAATTAAAACTTCTTAAACTGTGCCTTTAAATGACTTTTTGACTTTAAAATAAACGGACTTAGTTAGCATTTTGCTGTTAGTTTAGCTATTACTGTAGTCTTAACTATATTTCCTGTCTTGGTTATAAATTATTTTTGCCACTTATGCTCATATCTGTCAATTGCCCCGCTTTGCATGTTGCTATGGTTTTTATAGCAACTAACAGCAGCGGACGTAATTATCTCGCACTATTTTCATATGTGAGTCATAGCTTGTAACTCTTGCTTATATGAGTTTTTACTACATTTTTATCTGGCGACATAAGTTTTAACTATATAATCTTATCATCAAGCTATCCGACAATCTTTATTTAACGCAAAAATAATTAGAATTTCCTGCAGGAGCTGTTTAGGCTACATGATAGCAGAGCAGTTAAGCAAAATGAGTCATTTGAAAGCGCTTAACTTCAAACAAAAGACTTAACCGACAAACTGCTGACTAATCGAAGCTTGAAAAAAAAATTCAACAGCGCAGAATGGCGGAAAAGCGTCAAAAATGTTGCTTAAAATTTTTGGTTGCCCATCTTTTATTTTTGAACCAATCATATAACAAAAGACTTAAGTAACAAACTCGTTACCTGTCGATAAGTCGAATTTAAGTTATCTTGACATTTACAAGCTTGTCTTGGTTCAAAAAAATAGAAACACAAAAATGCAGCTTTAAATATTTTTTTAACTTCTTCACCAAAACCAACAATGTTAGTCTGACTATATTGCTGCAGCTTCAGTTACTGTGCATCAATCAATTTTCTCACGCCCTAATTTTTAAATCTGGAATTTTCTAAAAATGTTTTCTTAACATATGTATATGACAGCTAAGCTTAAAATATGAGATATGTTAACAAAATAAATTTGAATTTAACACAAAAATCATTTGTAAAGGAAAATATTTCAAGACAAACTTGCTTGTCGAATTTTCGGTTTGGTTTCTTTATATTTTCAAAAAAAAAGAAGGTTAGAACAAATTATATGATAAAAACAATAAAACAACAACAACAAAAAGGCAACTTAGACCTGCAGCTAATCAATCATAGTTGTTGCCAAGAAGCTGCTAGGCAGAAGATGCTAACCAAAGCGGTTTATTTAACATTTAAGCTGCCCGAAGCTTCAGCAACTTTAGACAATTTTGAAGCATTGCTTAAAAGCTTTATAAAAAAAAAACAACAAGAAAAAATGGAAATAAAATAATGAATAATTAAAACTGTACACAAAACACAAAAAAAAAAAGTTATGGCGTCACCCAAAACGTCTAAGCGGTAATTTAATCACTTTAAGCCCTGCTCTAATGTTAACTGCTTTGCAAGCAATTTTTATTTTTTTTTTTTTTTTGTTGCTTGCTGCTCAGTTTTGCTGATGTTGCTATTTTTTTCAACCATATTTAAACGAACTTGTTTAAATGTAAGAAAAGTTCAGCGCTGGTCAAATGGCTCAAATTGTGCTGCTTCCTTTTTTGTTTCTGTTCTTTTTTTGTTGGCTTTGTTATGGGTGTTTCTTTTTTTAGTGTTTTTTTTTTAATTTGTGCCAACTGTTTTAAAACATGAATTTGATATTAGCCAGCAATGCAGGCTAGTCAACGTAGTGTCAAAATTGCTTGGCTCTGCGCTGCTTACATAGCCATAACTTAAAGTGATAACCTGTTTAAAGGTTTTCTTATACATCTTCTTCTTATTTTTTTTTTTTTGTCTTTAATGTTGTTGTTATTGCATTTTAGACTTTTAAGGCCTTTCATGGCAATTGCACAAAAGCTTGCAGCATTTAATTTCACTTTTTTCTGCTAATATTTTCATTTTTTTTTTTGCTTGTGGTCACCTAAGTCAGTTAATATACGAACATCGTGTTATTGCTTTTTGTTTTTTTTTTTGTTTTTTTGCTAACAAGCTTGTCTGACAAATTAAGCCCAATAAACGTGTCTTTAAGCACGTTTTTTATGCTCTATGGTATAAGGGTTTCATTGTGCTTGGCTGAGTTTTTCATTTTAGTGTTTTTTTTTTTTGCATGTCCTACTTTTTTTGGCAGAAATAACAGCTATTTTTTGGCAAAACTGGTTAGGCAGATTTTCAGTTTTTTTTCTTTTCTTCTCATTTAAGCCTCTGTGTAATCGAAAGTTGTATGCTCTTGCTTGCTAATTTTCCAGCGAAAGCAGTGAAACAGCTTCAGATGAGTAACAATGGGCAATTTAAGAAAATTTTGCAACTTATGCGAAAGCTTTTTTGCAGGCCTAGTGAAAACCCTTTGACCCACATACTTATTAGCAATTGTTCAAAGTGCAAAAATTTGCAAAAATACAAGAATTGATTATCAAAAATATTCAAAATATATAAACAAACAAAATTTATTTGCTTAATGAAGTAACACTTTCTTTGAGTTAAACGAAAAAAAATGCTTTCACCTTGAAGCCAATTTTTTTGTCTTTTTTCGCCGAATTTCAAGCTAAAGTTGGTTTTTTATACAAACTTAAACACAAATACAGGCATAACTAATTACAATATAAACCTTAAGAGCGGAAACATTCACTTAGTGTTTATGTCAAACGAAAGACTTAAGACACGAACTTGCCATTTATAAATATTCATATGATGCTCGCTGCTACACCTGCCAGCTGAATGTTTATATTTATTTTATTTTAGAATAAAAAACAAATATTTTATTATGAATGTCAAGTATGTTTTTAAATTTTTCAGCTAATACTAACTATAAATTTTAAAATTTTGACTAGTTAGACGATAGTTTTTGATTTTTACTAAAGCGCATAACCTTAGTTGAATTGAAAATATCTCAATTTTGTTGCTGGTACTGAAGATCAAGGCAATGAAGTTCAATTAGCAAGCTAACGTTCTTATTTGCATATATTTAACATTCAGTTTTTAAATATTTATGCTGTATTCAAAGCAATGAACTTGACATATATAGCATAATCTTGCCTTTTTTTGTACTAATGAGTGAAAGTTTTGCTAGATTCTTAAAATTTTCAAGCAAAAAGTAATAAATCAATATTTCTAACTAAATTTTAAAATGAGTTCTAAGACTTTACTGCTAATTTGATTAATATTAAAAAGCTTTTCCATACTAATAAAAATTACTGAACTAACAATAATTCAGCAGCAATTTATTGGTCAGTTTGAACTTGTTTGCTTAGTTGTTTTTCCGAAAAATTAAATCTTCAAAACTGATTGAATTTTAAATAAGAAAATAAAAATTTATTTTGAAAATATATCTGACGGCAGATATTCTACTCCAAGTAAGTCATACTTAAGACCTTAGCTACATACATTTATACCTTGATTGTAAAATTATAAACGAAGAATGGAAAGATGCATCTTATTTTTTTTTTTTTAAATTCTAAAATTTTCAACACTTTTCTGTAAACTTTTGTGATTATTACTAGTTATTGAAACTGTTTAAAAATAAAATTCTGTACTACGTATTTTCATTGTTAGATTTCAGTGATTTTTATGACTCTCAGATGTTTACTCTGTGCAGTATTATATTTTGTAATTTGATAGCAACTTTGTTTGAATTGAAAATTTGCATAATCGTAAGCATACTTTTTTGGGTACTTCATGAATGTTAACAAATTCACAAATTTTAGTTTAATACGAGCAATACCTTCTGAAATGTAGCAATTTAATTGATTTGTGGGCGGTTAAAGGGCGTGTGGCAGCTGTTGTTCAGCCTATGTTCATAATGAATACCATAACTTTTTTTTGGAAAAATAATTATTAAAGTAGTGCCTGCTGTTCTTAAGCTCTGCGGTTTCAAACATACGTGAGTACTCTTTTTAATAATAGTGCAGATTTATTTTTGTTAATGCTCGTAAAGCTCAAGCAAAATCAACATTTGAGCTTCTGTTGATAGCTCTGTAAAGGCTGTTTTATGATGTCAATGAGCAAAAAGGTCATAAAATCAATTTATCTGTGAGAGGTGGCTTCAGTTATCTAACCTTTCAAGGTCATTACAAAATTTCTGTAATAGCAGTTATTTTTAATCAATACGGTATTTAATTTTTTTAGAGCTTTTGAGTTGGTCAAGGTTCAATTTTGCTCAAAATTAACAATTCGCACCATAAATTTGAATTCATGTATTCACAAATTTCACTGTTCAAACAAAAAAAGAAAAAAAAAACATGGTTATGAAGGGCGGGGGTTGATTCCCCGTCATGATGTGAGCTAAAAATCGTATGGGTGGGGATGGTCACAAACGGCTTCCTAGCGAGCTAGGAAAGAAAATCAAAAAACATATGTGTCAAACGTTTTAATCCATAACTAACATATCTCTACAAAAAGTACCAAACAAAAAAAGTTTTTAAAAGAAACTTAAATTTCAATCAAGTTATCACCAAAAATTTTTTCCATGAAGCCACAAAAAGGTACAAAAATGAGTTTTTATAAAAAAAAAATTCAATTTTCAATCTCTTTTCAATATCTCTAAAAATAACACCAAATATTTTAATATTTTTTATGAAGTAGTTTTTTCCTTGAACAATTTTTTTTACTCCCTAGGCATTTGCGGCCACCCCCATCCATACAATTTTTTGCTCACATCAGAACGGTGAATTATCCTCCGTATTGTTGTCCTCTTGGTCTGGGACATCTTGTATAACATTCTAGTAGAGAAGACGAACAAAATATAATATACGTGTATCGAAACTTTTGACAGCTTACGACTGAATTTTACTTAAAGGAGGAGTTTTCTCTTGTTTTTTTTTTTTGCAAGCTCTTATGGTGAACAAGGAAACGATATTACCGTTACATTTAAGCTATAGAATATATTTGAAATATTCTTCACGTTAAAAACTACGAGAAAAATTGTATGATTATGAAGAATTGTGTATGAAGAATTTTTCACAAAGTGACAACAAATACTCATTTAAAGAGTTGTAGGTGGTTTAAAATGTTCCACAAATATATTTGTCATTAAATTCTATCATAAGTCTATGAATACACCAAAGCTTCAAATTTAACTTGAACGTCAGATATAAGTGAAAACTAACAATCTGTTGAAGGGTTAATTTTGAACTTATTCGGAATTGGTACTAAGCAAAATATTCCACAAAAACGCATATGAGAGGACTAGTGTCTATAGGACTAATTCTAACGTTTTAAGCAAAAATGTTCTTGCTTCTTCATTTCAAATGTGAAATTTTTGAAATCTAGTTATTTTAATTCACTGCAATTGACATAAAGTGGCCAGAAAGTACAATTTTAAAGGCGTTTATCCTGAACCTTGCCCCGTCCAACTGGTAGTCACGTCTTGTCTCTCAGCAGACCTCACTTAAAGATGTAAAGCTGTATTCTAGAGAGGCATGTGAAAGGCTACAAAAGCGTATATTTTTTAAACAAACAATTCAGTTAAAATATAAAACAAATGTTTTTGAATATGCATCAACAGCTTTTCCCTGACTCAATACCATCAAATAAATAACAATAATGAGGATTGTCTGCGTAACAACGTTCTCTCAGCAGTTTACCATAAGATGGTTTAAAGAAATTAACGGTGGTCACATATTCGGTTTATGACATTTTAAAAACATTCCCTTAGCGATATTTTTATCTCTTATTAATAATTGTTTGACTTCATGTGTATATTTATTAAAACTGCTTCATTCAAATAATATTAACATATTGCCCAAGAAGTGTTTAAGACACACCGTAAAAAAACAGTTCTTTGTACCGTATTCTGAAGATAACAATCGAGATGAAGTCATCCAATAAGAAATCCAACCGAATCGGCCTAATTTTTTGTGCTTTGTATATCACAAAATTTTGCGGCATCAACTTGCTTGCCTAAAACAGAGCTGCTCTATGGCGAAACAAAAGACTTAAGCAACGAACTTGTCAAATATTGCTTAATCTTGCTTCTTCAGACCTTGTTATAATTAGCCAAAAGTTATGCACAATTTTTGCACAACTGTGTTCTTCTATATAAGTTATGACCATATCTTAAAGCTATCACAAAATATACGTTTTATCTGCAAGTAACGCTAATAAATTATTGCAATTAAAAAGAAAATTATTCATATGTTTAAGTTTAATGTTAATTTTTTTTCAATAAAAATTATTTGCTAATTACAGCACATGATGCTAAGATAAGATGAGACAACAAGTTGGTTTTAAAATGACGTAAAGCTTATGAGCAGATAAGCAGCTATAAATAGCGATATAAATATAATAACTTGCTTTACAGTTTATGTCTTCTGCATATAAAATAAATTCATATAAAAATTTTAATACAAATATCTTATCAGCGCAAAATTAAGCAGAAAAATGTCTACAAAAAGACCTTCAAAGAAGTCATAAAAAAAAATAACAAAAATGAACAACACGTTGCTCTCGCTGTCGCCAAGCAGAGCAGCAAATCTAAGCAACATGTTAACACGGGTAAAGTATGAGAAAAAAAAATCAGAATGACTTTATAGAAAAATTTATATAAAGGCAAACAAAGACAGCGTCAAAAAACTGCATTTCCGGTGCTTACTTTTGTTTTTGTTTTTTGTACTTTTCTTCTTGCTGTGTTTTTGTTTAGTTAAAAAACAACGTTCAAACACTTTTTGCCAGCAGCCGCAGCGCACGTTCTAAATACTGGTCAGAACAATGTTTGTGAAACAAAATAAAGCAGCATTTTTTGTAGCTTTTTTTTTGAAAATTTAGCTTATAGCATAAAACTTAAGTTTTTAATAAATGTGCAAAATTTTTTGTAGTACAAAGCTTTTAGCAGCTGTTCAATTTTGGCAGCGTGATTAATTGCTGTCGATTTATAGATGTATAAAGAACAAAAAGCTTTTATGTGAGATTGTTTTTGTTTTTGTTTTGGTTATGTTATTTTAGCTCTTTACGGTAGTTGTAGACCTTGAAAGTTGGCCAATTCTTTTATAAAGCATGCATGTGTTTGAGCTTTTGTTTGAAAAACGATATTTTTTCAAATTTTTCTAATTTTTTTTTGCAATTAAAGCAGTTAATTTGGTTTAATTATAAAATAAATTGCCAATTAATGCATGCTGACAAGCTTGAGTATGTATAAAGGCTAGGCAAGCTAAGAAATGGCTTGAGCAACATTTAAGCTGTTAAGTTTGCAACATTGTTGCACAGCAATTTCATGCAAATCACTCAATTTAAACATAAAAATAGTTTACAACGTTTAAAGCTGACAGCAGTTGTTGGCTGCTTGGCGCACCTACATAAAAGGACTTTACTACAAGGCAGACCCATGATGATTCTATTTAGCCTTTTTTTTTTTGAAAAAATGTTGCAAATACATTAATATGCAAGACAAGAGCTTTGTTAAATTTATTTAAACTTAATTTTTGCTTTTTTTCTACAAGAACTGCCTACATATGCAGCAACTATGTTGAAAAATTATGCTAATATTTTGTCAGCTACGAAAAATTTTCATATAAATTTGTACACAAGACATACATGCGCACGCACATATGCAGCATTTTAAGAAAAATTGCTGTGTTGCTACATTAGTATGCAGCAGACAACATTTGAGTATAGCACAAAAATCAAAAGACTTAAGCAACAAACGCGCTCAGCCGTTCTTTAAGCCTGTATCATCATAGGTTTTAATAAATATTTACATAGAAATGCTGAATTTTTTCATAAATATTTTTTGTTGTTGTGTTCTTAGGCAGCACTTGTTGTCCATAGCCAGACATATTATTATGCTGCTGTCGTTTTTGTAGCTTTTATCAATTCTCTACTATATTCTGTTTTGTTTTTTTTTTTTTTTTGTGGTAGCTGTTGACATATGTTGACAATTCGCTTTAATGTCAGACAAGCGGAGCCGCAGAACAAATCTTACCGTAAATGCAAATATTTATTTATTACGCGTACTTTTTAAGCTCAAGTCTATAGCACAGAAGAAAAAAAAAACACAACGTGAAGAAATTATTAATTGTAAAGAGCACTTTAGTAGCATGCCAATGGCTAACAGCTAGCCGCTGTAGAATTCTCTCTACAATAATTTATGCATGCAATCAAAGTAGAATTTATGTTTATTAACTGAAAATTTCTACAGTTTAAGCTGACATGTTTTGCATTAACTATGTGTTGCGTGAAGTTTAAAGATTGGCATCAAAGCAGTGGTTAAAAGCCTATTAAAACCCAAATTATTGATTTGCTCAAAAACTGAAAATGAATTTTAAAATGCATTGAAGTGTCTGCCTAGACACCTGACCGGATTTTTGTCTATTACCCACTTTATAATAAGCAGCAGAATAGGCAGAAATTATTGTCTGAACAATATAACTAGTAGCTATGGCACTTTATAATTCATTAACATCATTCACAAAAGACACATTTAAGTTCTTAAGAAAATTAATAAATTCTATATTTCTATTAAATTTATTCTATCGAGTAGTTCTTCGGACTCATTAATTCGAATAAATTAATAAAAAATTAATTCTTCTTTACAGCGATTATTTTAATATGCAGCAATTTTAATTGTTTCATTAAGAATGTGCCACATGTCGCTTTTATAGCATATCTCTTTGACAATTAAAGTATTCCTAGAACATTAGCAGCGAATAATAAATATATTTCACTAAAGAATTCACAGCTTATTGCCTACAAGTTCTAATAAAAGTGCTGGAGTAAAATTTAAAAAATCCATTAAATGCAGTTTTAAAAGCTTTGCAAACTGCGTGGTTAAGTCTTTTGAATGCCAGCACATATTATTGCCAAACATTAAAATAAGCTCACATACATGTATCGAAGATGCATTTCAAATGCAATAACATAAGAATATATATTTTTTTTTCTTCTCAATGATAACCTTTGGCTTTTAATAATGACTCGATTTGCACTGTAAAGTAATGATTCAACCATTTCGATGAACAGATACAACTGAAGTCATAAATGTTCAGAATAAAGTACTTTTAAGAGAAATTTATCAACCATTAAGCAAATTTAGAAAATTCAATAAAACGTAGACATAGATGCCACATATATTAAGCATAAAAATTTCAACTAAAAACTGGTACTAAAAGTATTCAATGAATGCACCTGAATAGCTCATTTTTATGTACCTGTAAATATACATTATTTGTAAATATACAAATTGATTTAAAATATAGATGACAGAGCCGATAGCCTTGGTAGCTAGTACTACCAGCTCGCATTACAGAGCTAATTTTGACTTTGTTGACATTTCTTTCCAAGATCCATCCATTGAATATTGCCGCATTTATAGTACCAAAACAAAGCAAATTGAGGTAAGGTTGGATTAGTACGGCTGTCTCTTTTTGGAGTCTCACATGGACCAAACGATCCTTAGTGGTGCCGGTTGCTGCAAGCCGTTAAGGAATTGAATTAATAAAAATCTTCAAAGATTTGCGTGGGATTTTTAAACCTTAGGAGGGATTCTACAGGAATTTTGGTTGCATCTTTTAGTGACGATAAAGTTAGTGAACCTAAGTGTCTAAGACTAGTACTAAGTAAGAAAGGGCATATGCAAAGTAGGTGCGTTTAGTTTCAAGATTTTTGTATAATTAGTATAGTGGGATAGCTGCATATTCTATGAGCTCTAGTCCCAGGCCGACACCTATCTTTGCTAGTCCATGGCTTAGTACGTTCTAGTACGTCTTTATTTGCTAGGACATTTTTGGACTGCACAGTATCGGAGCACATGGATTTGAATTCCGTTTGGCTGTCAACAAAAAAAAAAAACTTATTGAAGAGCGATAAGATCTTTCTCTATTGCGTTCTTTATGGTAATATATAGGACTCTGCGCAATACACTGCTGTAATCATTTTAGAGCCATCTGTGAATATCAAGACCGGCCACTGCGCTTGGTTTCATCCACATTGAATCTCAATGTCAATTTGCTGTCGAGTACAACTCCCAGATATTTCTAGTGGTTTTTCGGGATGAGTCGAGTATCATTAATTCTTTGTGGTATCCATGGTGGTAGCTTATATTTATTCGTAAACAAGACCAATTGAATAAGTAGATTTAGGATATTTCATAGTCGAGCTAAACCGACTTTCTTATTTGTTTTGTCTTTATTAATTATGTTTCTTAAAATATATGTAACTATCGCTTTCATGACCGAAATTATTTATAGAAAATTTCATATTCTACTGATATTGCTGATTAGTTAAACTCATTTCCTTTAGAGTGGATCGTAAATAAAAATGTCAAAAGTTCGCACTTCATATGAAAGCTAACCTCGAGAGGTTTACGTGGAGATAGTTTTTTTTTACACCCTGTATGAACCGCCAAAATGTTTTTTTCTTCATAACTTTGCTCCCTTCTCCCTTGAGTCCGATCATCATATGAAAAAATTAAAGAAATTTTTTTTATAAAAAGCCCTTAAAAAAATTACAAACTTTGTACTTGAAAGTAAAGTTTGGAAACACAAAAATTATAGTCGATCAATGCTTGGGTTTTTTGGGGTAGAAATCTGTGTACCTAAATTTGATGTTTTAGGTTTATGGCACCTAAAAAACATCGTAGGACTCATTAATAACTTTTCAACGATGTATTGCATTTGATAATCGGACGCAAGGGACCTGTATTGGCGGTTCATACAGAGTTCCTAAAAAAATTGATTTATGTACACGTAGCTCTCCCGATGTAAGCTTTCATATGAAGACGGGTTTTTGAAACTTTTTTTGGTATGGGTATCGGCCCGGTCAAATGTACCTACTTTCTTTGAACTTTTCAACATGTTTTCATGTTGACCTGTTTAAACTTATAAACTTATGTTTTCACTGTCGACCTCTTTAAATAAAACTTAAATGGTTGGATTCCTTATCTAGAAAGTTAAAAATAATCCTTTAACTGTTAAATAATTCAACCAGAAACCTTAAAGTTTCAACTTATAATGGATACTTGAAGTTCAGCAAGAAGTTGTAATTTAAAACTACTGAACTAAGAAACATGTATCATTATGTTAAATATTGTTAATTAAAAATTCAAGTCAAAAGTAAAAAATGTCAACTTTAAAAATAAATATATAAAACTAACAAATTTCATACAAAGTTGGTAGAAAAACTCAACTGGAGTGAAGAAAAATTATATTTAAATGTTGAAATTTAAAAAAAAAAATATTGCTAAGAATTTAATTTTAGTTTTTCTCTTTTTCAGCGAAACTTTAAAAACACGAAAACGAAACTTTAGAAATAAAAAAATTAAGTGATGAGTATAAAATGTCAGTTTAAAAGATGAACGAATTAAATGCGTGAATTAAGACCGAAACCGGTAGAAAAACTTAACTTATGTGATGAAAAATAAAACTTACTAGTCGAAAATATAATCTTTTGCGATTTTAATTTGTACTTTTGTCCAAAACAAATAAGCAAAGTTTGAAAAAATGATCTCACAATGTTAAAATTTCAATTGAAAAGTTTGTAAATTGTACTCTAAGCAGTTTTAAAACTAAATTTTTTATCGGCCAATCGGCATCGGCATCGGCCAATTGACTTTTATGAACCTTTTCTACCTTATAGTGCATGCAAAAAGTTTATTATAATTGCTTTATTTCTTTAATCCAATCTTATTCAATACAAACATACAACAAATACACTTTAAGGGGGGACATGACATTGGCCGTTTTTTTAAATCGACTTTTTTATAATTTTGTATTTTAGTAAATATTCTTAAGATTCTCAGAAAAAGTTGCAGCCGGATAAGTAAGAGCGCATTTTTAATTTTCGCGCTATTTTTTCTTTGTTCACAAACTTTGAACACGTTTATCTTGAAACCATGTTTTTCGTACTGGTTGTGGCACTAGCGGGTTCATTTTTTGACGATTTATTTTTATTTATTTTTTTAAACTTGATTCGCTATTGTTTGACACGAGCTTTTTATAAATTTTTTTTTTGATTTTTTATGAATTTTTAAAGTCAATATTTTTTTTCGAAAAAACACACTTTCAAATTTGGAACATCACCAAAAGTTGACAAAAAAAATTAAAAAAAAGCTCCTGTCATACGATAACCAATTTTGTAAAGGTTTAAAAATTTAATTCTTTTCCAGATCGGACAATTTTTGCGACTCCCAGCGCTGCAACCACGAAGCCACGTTTTTTTCTCTGCCGCCAGTTTGGAGCTCTATAAAACCTTGTTGGAGTGAAAAATATATTTTTTTGAATTTTTTTTTTCTTGTAAATTGTTCAATTCTCTACAATAATATTTTTATTTATATAACAATAAAATTTTTGAAAAATGTTTGTTTTTGACTGAGTTATGAATTTTAAAAAAAATGTCTGTTTTCTCTGCCGCGAATGTTATGTCCCACCTTAAATACACGAATAACTACTTTAATGCGCTTTATATAGATCTCAAGATTTTGATTTGGCTCTAATATTGAACAATTCTGTTGAAAAATTTTGTTAATAAACATTTATTCAGCATCATATTTAATTAGGGAGATAAGGGGGCGATCTTCACATGGCAACGTGTCTGACTGCCTCAACTTGGCGAGGCCAGCATTATCCATGTCGAAATCGTCTCAAGTCGACTCAAACCTCCACGTGGTGTCTCCTGGAAACGTCAAAAAACTATCATACCGATATACTTTGGCGGCGAATCTGAGCGGCGGGCTTCCTTTGGCCATCAAGCAAAGGTAAACCATTTCAATGAAAAGTTTAAGAATAAATTTAACTAAGTTTCAATTTTTTGAGTTAAAATTTGTTGAGCAAGCAAACTTTAATTTTATTTTCTTTATCAAACTGACCTTTACTAAAATTTGTTTCAACAAAGATTATACTTTTTTACTCTGACTAATGTCTTGCTTCCGCTTAAAACCTTAACTTCAAATAAAAGAAGATTTCTTTCTTCTTGGCAACTAACTTAAATATCAAGACAACAAGAAATGATAAATAAATCAAAATAAGCGTCTGAAATCAAAAATTAACAAAAAAGTTTATTCGACTGTAATCAATAATTAATTATTAAGGCAATAATTAAAAAGATATTGAATATCGATTAAGTAAAATTGTTGAAAATATAATTTCAAAATCATATATTATGGCCCCAGATAACTCCACAAATCTTTCTTTAATTTTTTTGTTATTAACATGAGCTGATTCATATACTGAAAAAAATCCAATTAGACATGTGTTGTCAACTTTTTTAATTATTTTCATTTTTTATTATATGTTTTAAGATGATGAAAAAACCTTCGGTTAAAGAGGTTAAACAATATTTTCAACTCTAAAATGCAAATGCAGCGTTCAATAGCAACTTTAAATCCGTAGCATCAACTTTTAAGTTTTCTAATTATTAATTTTTTTCCACCATTTACTAGTCTACTGCAGTTACAAGAGAAGCAAACAGACGCTAACGGCGTCATTTTGCAAACCTTGCAAAATTGCCGCTAGATGACTGCTAACTACAAATAAAAATCCAGTCAACTTTAAGTTGCTAAAAACAAAACCTGCTTGTCTTAGCATAAAAATACAGGCAGCTCATATAAACAGAAAAAATACAGCAAAAAAAAAAAACATGTTGAAGATAATCCAATAAATTGTGTTTTGAGGGTAATAAGCAGCAACTCGTTGTTGATTTTTTTTTTTTTGTTATTTTAAACTTTTGACTTTTGTGCACAACAGCAGCAAAATGAACAAACACTTTTTGGCAACACTGTAGTGCAACTTACAGTAAATTAAATTTTTTATTTAACTTTTTTATTACCACTTCAGTTGAACTTTCAATTAAACATCAAATCAATTTGTTTCATGTTTGGATTAAAAACATTAAAATGTTAACATTCGCGCCGTTTTTCGTAGAATTTTTTTTTTCTTCGATTTCTTTTGTGAACTTTAATTATTCATTTGTTTCTTTTTTTTTGCTTATTTTTTAAGCTTTGAACAATTTTAACCGCTTGTCACGTTATTGACGTCTGCATGCGCGTAAATATCTTTCAAAACTAAGGCTTGTTTGGCTTGAAACAGCAAGTTGAGTGTTGGCAACGAGAGTATGCTTGCTATGGCTGTATTTGTGTAGAAAACACGTTTATATTCATACCAAATCAGAAAAAACACAATTAAAGTTCTCACCTGAGCTAACAGAGCCAGAGGGAAATACAGCAAAAGAGCGTTGGAAAACACAGTTTTTTTAAATGTTTTTATTGCGTTGGTGTTTGTATAAAACACGTTCACCTGGTTACACAAACATACAATCAAATACACACATGCACACAAACTTATGCAGGTACATATTCAGGTGAGCAGCGCACAGTTACAACTAAGCAAACTTGTTGTTGGTGTGTGTTTGAGTGTGGTGGGCACGCTACCTGCTTATTTGACAGCGCGCAAAGTTATCGAGATGTGGCGCAGTGAGTGTGCAACATGAGACGCTCAGCATTGCCAGCACAAAGCACATTTTAGTACATATTAAAAAAAAATACATATTAAAGCTATCCAATTTTTAAAACTTTCTAATGTAATTAAAATTATAAATTTAATATTTAAAATTTTAGCAAAATTTAAACTTTTATTCAATTTTTTAAATTATTTTGCAGCTGGCAACAACTCTGCCTCAACAACTAAACTAAGTATTTTCAGTTTTCTTATGAATTTCATACTCCCTCTTACAACTCACTCGTTTATAGCACCTTTTTATACAACACAACAACACCAACAAAACAACCACAATAAGAAAATCTGATCATAACGATTTACAATTCATCCGATTTATATAGTTATATGCTATGATACGTTACAAAGTAAGATACTAAAATTGAAAAGAGTATAAAAAAAAACGACTGTACCAATTTGTTGCGCAGGCTTAGAACCAGTTTCAGTCTGACTGAAATGAAATACGATTCCGCACAGAAGTTGGAAAGGAGTTAAGGAGCGCATTAATCTAGAGTAGTAGAATGAGTGGAGCGTAATAAAAAAAAAAAATAATATTAATGATAGAAAACTAAAAGTAAGCATAACTGTAGACGAACTAAGAAGGTAAGACGTTTGAGCCGTAAAAGTGGTAATAAGCTCAGCCAAATGACAGGCAAAGTGTTTGCATTGATTTATAGTGGATTAAGTTTAAGAAATGAAGTGTGAACAGATAGATGGCAAAAACCATAAAAAAGCCAAAATTAGAGAGAGAGCTTTTGTTAATTTTTGCTTTGCGTGGCAGATTGACAGAACACTAATCTTAGCTCAATAAGCATATTTATGCCTTTTGTTGAACGCATTCATATGTATGCGTTTGAGTGGCTTTCAAAAGCTTATGTATGTATTTGAAAGTATATATAGAACATGCTTTTTGTTCAAGGTTAATATAATAGATAAAAGAACTTAAAACTATTTATTGCTGAATTATAACTTATGTTATAAGCTTTAATAATTTAGCTGCATAAACATTTATTTGGAAAATTTAGGCAATAATATTTCATGTATTTTTGTCATAATATTTAAAATATTTTATCATAACGAAAAATTTTATAACATAAAATAAATTCAATATGTAATAATAATAAAATTTTATAAATTTTTTACAATCCAACATTAATTGAAAAATTTATATGTAATAAATGGTAGTTATTTAGACAATTTTAGCAAGGTTAAAGCATATTAGGCTGATGTCAGGTTGAGCGCTGCAAGCGAAGCGATACTTGAAGCTTTACTATTAGATGTTATTCTAAGTCTATTGTATTTTCCTTCAGCTATCTGAAATCATCATATAGAAATTAATTCGGTTAATGCAAAATAACTCAAAATTGTTTTAGTTTTTACTAAAAACAATCGAAATTTAAATATTCCTATTAAATCTGCCTCTTGAAACATAACACATAAAATTTTTGCAGATTTCCAGCAATGCATTCTGTAAGAAAAATGAGCAAAAATATACATCTTGATCGACGTTTTAACAGCTAACTACAATAAAGTATAAGAAAACTTCTATATAGATGCCTCTGACATAATTTAAGTGTTTCCAGTCCTGTAATAGAACTTTATAAGAAATATTTATATAAAATATTTTTTTACTCAGTGCTATAAGTTAGGCTAATTTTTCAATTTTATTTCGTTAAAACATTAAAAGAACACCCTTTAAAGTACTTGTAAACGGTTTAAATAATCTCCTAAAATTTTACATAAAAAATTTCACTATAAGTCACGTTAGACAAAATTTGTCTACAGTTGACTTCTATAGAAAAAAAACTAAGGTTTTAATTACTCGTAAAAAGTTAATCATCTGAAAACATACAGTTCTTATAAGTATGTAGTGGACATTTCTTCAGATGGTGGACTTCTGACGGTGAGTTTTTAAAACTCATTCAATTGAAGGATAGATCTGTGGAAAAGGGGGAAGATTAAGTAAAAATGCAAAACGTGTTTCTAGTATGACAAGAAGCTGAAAAATTGTTTGAAGAAAAATACGAGGTCGGGTCAAAAAGTCCATGACTTTTGAATTTTGAATTGGAGGATTGGAGAATTGAAGGAATGGTTAACTTAATTTTGCTACGGCAGTACGAAAGATGTCGAACATTCTGGACTCCCAGAAAAATTTCACGTTATGTTGTTTGCCGATCGGAGATTGAAAGTGCGGGAGATTGTGGAAGTCATAGGCATATCACGTGGTTCAATGGTTTCGATTTTGAATGATCACTTGGGTATGAAGAAGCTAGCCGCAAGATGGTTGAAGCGTTTGCTCACAATCGACCAAAAATGTAAACGTATGATATCTTCGAAGAAGTATTTGGCGTTGCTCAGCCGCATTTTGAACGAGTTTTGGCGCCGTTTCTTTCCGAGCCATGGATGAAACATAGATTCACAACAACACATCAGAGACCAAGCAAAAGTCAAAACGGTGAGTTTATCTGTGCGAATTGCCGCCGAATAATGCAAAGGTGGGTTTGTCAGCCAATAAAGTCATGGCCACCCTTTATTTTTTTAATGTACGTGGTATAATCCACATTGAGTACCTTCAAAAGGGTAATCAAACAATGCCAAATACGTTTCCAACATATTGGACTGATTCAATTATGATTTGGAGAAAAAACGACTGTATTTGGCCAAGAAAAAATTCTCTTCCCGGAACACAATGCAAGGGTGCACACATGTGCAGTTTCCATGGTGAAATTTCATGAATCTGACTACGAATTGTTCCCTCATAATTTAGATTAAGCCCTGATTGACTAATTTTTTGTTTCCAAACTTAAATAAATTGCCCAGCGGAAAGAGATTTTATTTCAATGATGAAATCATCTCACAAAAAAAACCTTTTTTGAGGACCTTGACAAAATTTATTTTTTAGAAGGGTTAAGAAATTGGAGAAACGTGGACGAAGTGTACACAGCTTTCAAATTAGTGTGCTCAAATTTTCAAATTAGTGTGCTCAAAAATAAAATGGGTTTTTGTCAATTTCATACAAAAGGGGCGTTTCATACAAAAAGGAGCGGACTTATTGACCGACCCTCGTAGTACTGCTCTAAAAGGTTCCTAGATGTTGCCCAAGCATTCAAAAATGTATGGCTCGATGGCCTCTTGTACAAAATTAATGACAAGAAAAAATGAGTAGACTTTTCAAAAGTTAGCTCTGTAACAGGATGTTTATTTCATATGTCATTCAAAAAAATTAGTAAAGAAAGTTTGTTCACAAGGATATTTGTTTGTTTTGGAATTCCTGTACATAATTTTTATGCTTATTCAATTAAGCTGCAAGTCTCAAGTAACTTCAACGAAGTTTTCAAGTTAACCACTTTTTTAAAATAAAAAATTTATATTAAAGAATTAAAACCACCAAATCTAATAAAAACTCAATTATTAATTAGACAGAGATTCACTCAAGGAAAAAAAAATTACTTAAAGTCTTCATAGAAAATAAAAAACTCCAGTTATATAGAAATTCATATCAGTTAGTGTGTGTTTTAATCGAAATTATTTCAAATTCATGAATGAAAAATTTCGAAACAAATCAAAATAATTGAAAATGCAATGTTATTCAAAATCAATTAAATGCTAACTGTATGCGAAACTAAAAATATCCATAGACCCAGCTAACAATCAAACTCAAAGTAAAACTCAAACTCAAAGTAAAACTGAAACTCAAAGTCAAAGTCAAATTCAAAGTCAAACTGAAAGTCAAACTCAAACTCAAACTCAATCACAATTTCAATCTCAAGCTCCAACTCCAACTCAAACTCAAACTCAAACTCAAACTCAAACTCAAACTCAAACTCAAACTCAAACTCAAACTCAAACTCAAACTCAAACTCAAACTCAAACTCAAACTCAAACTCAAACTCAAACTCAAACTCAAACTCAAACTCAAACTCAAACTCAAACTCAAACTCAAACTCAAACTCAAACACAAACTCAAACTCAAACTCAAACTCAAACTCAAACTCAAACTCAAACTCAAACTCAAACTCAAACTCAAACTCAAACTCAAACTCAAACTCTAACTCTAACTCAAACTCAAACTCAAACTCAAACTCAAACTCAAACTCAAACTCAAACTCAAACTCAAACTCAAACTCAAACTCAAACTCAAACTCAAACTCAAACTCAAACTCAAACTCAAACTCAAACTCAAACTCAAACTCAAACTCAAACACAAACTCAAACTCAAACTCAAACTCAAACTCAAACTCAAACTCAAACTCAAACTCAAACTCAAACTCAAACTCAAACTCAAACTCAAACTCTAACTCTAACTCAAACTCAAACTCAAACTCAAACTCTAACTCTAACTCAAACTCAAACTCAAACTCAAACTCAAACTCAAACTCAAACTCAAGCTCAAGCTCAAGCTCAAGCTCAAGCTCAAGCTCAAATTCAAACTCAAACTCAAACTCAAACTCAAACTCAAACTCAAACTCAAACTCAAACTCAAACTCAAACTCAAACTCAAACTCAAACTCAAACTCAAACTCAAACTCAAACTCAAACTCAAACTCAAACTCAAACTCAAACTCAAACTCAAACTCAAACTCAAACTCAAGCTCATACTCAAACTCAAACTCAAACTCAAACTCAAACTCAAACTCAAACTCAAACTCAAACTCAAACTCAAACTCAAACTCAAACTCAAACTCAAACTCAAACTCAAACTCAAGCCAAGCTCAAGCTCAAACTCAAACTCAAACTCAAACTCAAAATTTGACTCTCTTTCAATTGCCTGCTCACGCTTGGAACTGAATATATACCACCATATATAAAAATATATATTTGAAAATGCTAACTTCAAATTTTTAAGAATATTGTCATGATATTTTAATTATTTTTTATACTCTTAAAATTCGTTTCAAAAAAAAATAATTTAAAAAAATTAAGCAGTTCTGCTCTTATCAAATGTATGAGTACAATAATTGTCAAAATAATACTAAATTTTTTTTTTAATGTATGGTAATCAAGCGTGGCGAAAATCTTGTTTTCAATTTTTTTTTAATTTATGAATATTTAAAATTAATTTATTTCGCATAAGTTGTTCAGAATAAAGTCGTTTATAGTGACACAGATTCTAACACGCTCATTATTCACGTTATTGCTACGGTTTTTTTTGCTGTTACAACCTGTTCTCTCTTAACTAAATATCCAAACAAAAAATATTAAAAATGTATAATGTTTTGTATGTGGCTAAATTATAATAAAAAATACATAAACTTGATCTGATAGCTTAACTTGGGCTGTCATAAGCTTTTTCTAAAACCTTTGATTTAGTGTGTTTCAAGGTTTATGTAACAAGTTTAGTTATTTTTGTAAACATATCATAATTCCACTTATTACTTAAAATTTCAAATTTTTGTTTTTTTTTTCTTCTGTGTGTTGTAGTGCCAAATATTTAACAGTGAGAATTCAAGTTTTATTAACTTCAATGTTGACAATTGATTAAATTAAGATATTGAATAGTCACTTATGCAAGTGAAGCTAAATCATCTGTTCACATCTTGATGATGAACTTGTGTCTTTACTGTGTAACATATGTACACTTACAACCATATGTTGGTGAGTCTTATAGCAATTTGTAGCGCACTTAAATGCTCATATCTGTTGCAAACTTTCGCACGTACTCAATAATTAAAATGCAGTTATTAACTAACTGTTAAAAATTATGACGCATATTTTCAGGCAAGAACATAATTTAAAATGTTGAGTATAACATGCAAGCATAATTAAAATAGATGAAGCTAATATAATAACTAAAAAAAATAAATAGTTTGAGTTCTCAAAGCATATAAGCGCCTAAAGCAACACATTCCCATCATACCGAAGACCGGAAATAGCTATTTTCTGGCAAATCATGACTAAACAAGCAGCATGAAGCATGAGTAGATAAAGTTTTGCACTAATAGCAGCATAGTTGAGCAACATGTTGCTACCGCAAAAGCACTAAATAAAGTGATTCATGCGTATAAATAAAAAAACAACAAAGAAAGAGAAGAAGTTTATGCCATGCTTAGCATAAACTTTTTCTCACACTACAAGCTATACAAAAGCACGCAGGAATCAATTGATTATTTAATATAGAGCTGCACGCTTCAATAAACAGCATTTAAATACAGACACACACAAATAATTGGTATAAATGCGGCTTTAAAAATTCCTCACACGTCCTCAGAATCTCAGTTTCTACGAAATATTCGAAATATTTAGGCTATAAAGGTTTTCATCGAAAACCAACAATATTGAAACACAGCAATTTTGAGCCGAGGGTCATGACTGCGCTACATAACGTTAAGAAAAAACCTTGTAACAGCTTAAGATAAAAAAAACCGCGCTGAGCTGTATATCTTGCTGATGACTCAAAATGTCTTGTTGGATGCTGCTGCATAAAATGTTGGCCAGTTTTATGAACTGTTTTTTTAGGGATTTTGACATTTTTATTTGTTTTTTATTTGGTGTTTTTTTTTTCTTATATATATCTTTTTGTTATAAGTGAGTCACCCTCAAGTCTTTGTTGTCGCGTCTCAAAAACTTTGACATGGTTATGTCTAAAGTTACAATAGCTTTTATGGTATTGAGTTGAACTAAAGAGTTGTGTTGCTTTTGTTGTACTGAAATATATTGATATTATTTTGGTTTGATTTTTACGCTTGGCTGCGCGACAAAATGGTGGGCGTCATATTGTTTTTTTTTCTTATTTTGGTTTATGGTAATGTTTATGTTAGTATTAATTTTTTTGTTTGAAGAACTATATCAATATTAACGCTATACAAATTGAACTTTTTGAATTTGACATGAAAGCGATAAGTTTATCTCTCAAAAAGACTTAAGCGACAAACTTACTCAACTCCAAGTAATACGCTTGCAAATTTTTTGCAACGTTCAGTTCGTTGCTTAAGTCTTTTGTCTTTAAGTTTATGCACTTTTAAGACAACCTTAATAGCAATTATGCAGTAGCAATGAACGTTAGAGACTATTTAACAATAGTTAAATTAAAATATATAAATAAGCATAAAGTTGGAGAAAGTTAATAGCATTTCGTTTGCAGAAAATTTGACAATGGTTGTCAAAGTTTTATTGCCGAAGGTTGTTTGAAATATTTTTTTTTTTTATATTTAATATACACTTTCTATTGAGATATAAGCAACAAACTAAAGTAGGAGAGAAAGAAAAATTTCAAAATATACTTGTGTTTACAAAATATTAAATTTTTTTGTACTAAATAAATTTTTCGAACCTTTCTGGTCAATTTGCACAAGTCAGTGTAGCTTGAAATTCAAAAAAATATATAGATAATGTGTTTGGTTCAGGTAAGTTCTTCAAAAATGCTGAAAGTGTGTCATAAACTCAGTAGCTTAGAGGAAAATAGATTTAATGGGTATGAAGTGAAGAGCAATATCATGGGAGAACTATGAATTCAGAAAGACAAGGAAATAATTTTAAGATCTAGACAAAAGAAGGTGAGTTCGCAATTTAAAAGTATATATTTCAAAATTGTATGGAACAACTTCGTACAAAAAAAAAACTGAATATTCCTTCGTTTTTTTAATCCTGTCAAGAAAGACTCCTTAATTTGATTTTTTAACTTTTAAATCCAAAAAATAAATAAACCTGATTGGAAAGATGCAAAAGCTTTCATTGATTTAATATCTTTAAACTGATATCTGTTCAATAATCACGAACCTGCTAGCATGTGTTTAAGTTATTTTAATTGTACTTTAAAAACCACAAAATTTAGAGTAATTTATTAAAAAATGACTGAGAAATTTGCTTCCAAAGTCTTAAATTTTCATTTTTATTAAGAACTGTTTCTGAAAGACCAGGCTTTTTGTCTTAAGTAGTTAACCGTTAAAATATTACTAATATTACTGGTAGACAGCAGTCTCTCATAGGTTTGAACATAAAAAAATTCGTAATCCATTTTTTTCTTCGGAAAGTAAAGTTTAAAAAAATTAATTAAAAAATTCAGATTTCAATAAAATTTGTATTTTCTTATAATGTTTGGTTTTTGCCATTGTTTGTAAAATATAGAAATTAAATGGTTGGTCACAATTTTCCGTTGGATATACAGAGTTACCATCCCCCAAATACGACATGATTGTCATGAAAGTTGCAGCAGTCACAGCCCTGAGACTTAGTGAATCTAGATTTTGGTCCGGTTGAAAAAAGTTGGTTCTGGTCTCTACTAATATGTTCTTTAATGCTAACATTCTGTATATCAGAGGTAAAATTTACTTAGAACTGTTATGTTTGCATCCCTTCAGGAATAGATTAATAGACGTCATCTCATGCATGGGCTAGCAGCAAGCATTGAAATTGATGGCTCTAAATTTAAAGATCGAGTTTGAGGGGCTTTGAGACTTTCTGTTGAAGTCTTAGCCATTCTGGCTTCTTAAATATAGATAGATAGACATATCCCTTTATAAAATACACATGGCGAATTACGGACAAAGATGTATAGATCTCTTTAGATAGTCAAGCAGCGGAAAGAAGTTATGCTCTCACACCTACAATTTTAAATCTTTCACTGAATGTCCCTGATATCTTAATGAGGTGTTAGAGCATTTTATAATCATCATCTTCTGGGAACCTGGGCATAGTAAATCCGAAATGTTTTACGTAGACACCTGCCATGTGGGCTTAAGTCTATAGTGCTCCATTTGCATGTGACTGAAACATTGCATCGGCCCATGCCTCTTTGAGAACTTAAAGTCTGCTGACTTCTCATGGTAGCAGTTTTCAAGTCCTTTGTCAGACCTCAAGCTACTCACAGTTAAGCTGATCACAGTACAATAATATAGAGGGTATTTGCAAAACTTATAAAATGGATAGGAAGGAAATGACCTTCTTAGATAGGATAGAATAAGTGAATTACACTTTGTCAGGTCAAAGAGGGTTGGGAACATCTTTCTATTCATAATTAGTTTCTCGTAGAGTGAGAATTATAACAACAGGTTTTAAGTGACAGGAGTCAAATGACAGTGCCAAAAGACCGTAACAACCAGTCTAACCTAAGTTGACCTAATTTTGTACACTTAATAGAACTTGAAATTTCAGAATATTTGCTGAAATAAATAAAGATATAAAATTTAAAATAATTTCAAGTTAAGATAACGTTAAAACATATTTACATTCCATTGTGACGGGTGTAGTACACACTTTTAAGCGTCGATATGTTAGTAAACATAAAAATAATTTAAAGTTTTTGCAGTCATCAAAAATGATGTTATCTATCCATTTGTGAAATAACTTTTAACATCAAGGTCAATGTTTGTATAATTTTTGCTAAGGTACATGTAACGGGTGTTACGTGTAATAATTGAAAAATCTGACTTTACGCTGAATGTGTGGATATTCAGCCAAAATACAATTTATAAAAACAAAAATTAATTACAAATTAATAATGTTTTACGATTAACTCTGCATTACAAAAATTATAAATACGTTACAGAATGTTTTTAAATACATATTTTAATGTGTGACGGGTGTTACATATATTGTGACGGGTGTTACGAGATAACATATATATGTTAAAGCGGTCAATATGCATAACTAAAATTAAAATTTGTTCATGAATTGTGTTTTTAATGCTAATTCTAAAACTACAGTGCATTATGTTTACAAAACAAATAACATTGTTTAAAATTTTAGAATTTTAAACAATGAATTAAAATTTTTTTTTCATTTTTATGATATTGACGTTTGTGATGACATCCTCTACGTGAAAGGCATAGGGTGTTTTTTTTTAGCGATAAAGAACTTTGAAATGAAATAAAACAAGAATAAATTTTCAAAATTGACCTAAAATTGACTTAATTCAAGAGATAATCTTTTGGCATTATAATTTAAATATGGTTTGTGGCATATGACCGCCATGGCTGGCTCGGAAGTTATCTAATCTGGAGTTCCAGTTTACAATTACTGCTTCCAACATTTGTGGCCATGTATCGGCAATAACGCGGTCGTTTCGAGCTTATCGGCGTAGACTAGTGACTTCACATATCTAAAAAGAAAATAGTCCAACGGCGTTAAATCGCACGATCTTGGAAGCCTATTCATAGATCCGGAACGTGAAATTATGCGGTTACCAAACGTTTCTTTCAGTAAATTAATTGTGACACAAGCTGTGTCATATTGCGCCGTCCTGTTGAAACCACAGCTCCTGTACATCGTGGTTGTTCAATTGAGGAGCGAAAATGTCACTAATCATGGCTCTAAAGTGGTCACCATTGAGTGTAACGTTCTGGCCAGCATCGTTTTTAAAGAAGTACGGACCAATGATTCCACCAGACCATAAAGCACACCAGTCAGTTTTTCTGGTTGTAACGGTGTCTGAACATACACTTGAGGATTATGTTCACTCCAAATATGGCAGTTTTGTTTATTGACGTAGCCATTTAACCAAAAGCGAGCATCATCGCTTAACAAAATTCTCTTGTGAAAATCGGGATCAACGGCAATTTGTTTTGAGCCCATTCACCGAATCTACGCCTTGCTAGGTGATCGTTTGGCTTCAATTCTTGCGCGAGTTAGATTTTGTAAGCACGCAAACCAAGATCTTTCCGCAAAATCTTTCATAAAATGGATGTACGTTACGCTCTAAAGCAGCAATGGCTTCTTCTGTACGCACTTTACGACATCTTTGTAGATGCGTATTATCAAAAATGGTCCATAGTTAGTCGAATCAATTGCTCTTATGAACGAATATGTTGACCGTTAAATGGACGTAGTTTGCGATACGTATTCCGAACAGAATAAATATTTTCAAAATAAATTTGCACAATTTGGAAGCGTTCGTTGTTCAGGCATCAGCCTATTCATGTTGAAATGCCGAGCCAAAGTAAACACAAATCACTTGAAAGCTGACAAAATGGCCGCCAGTTAAAACAGTGTTAAAACAGCCAACTTGAAGTTCTATAACTCTAAAAAAACACCCTTTATTAGGTAAATATTGGATGTATGGTATGGCAAGCACAGAACCAGGACTTAATCTTTGACAAAAATAATAAGTTTAATGCAATAGCTTAAAATATAAGATTTTTGTTTTGGTAACGATTATCGTTGAATATTCCCATAATAAATATATTTAATTTTTTTTATGAAATAAACTAAATTTTACAAAACAAGTCTTAATTTTTTTTTTTTTAAGAAGAAAATTTGATTTTTTTATTATTACTGCTTAATCAGATTTGCCTGATCTCTACGTTTTCGGAGTAACTGACTCTGTTCTTAAATATGCTGTATTAACCGTTTTTATATAGCACAGAAACTCTTGTTTGTTTTGGATTTATTTTGTGTTTTATTGTACTAGCTTGTGTTTTTGCATTTTTTGTTTTTTAATTTCTAACTTAAATTCTAATCATGTTCAATAGTTTTACAATAAATAAAGTTATTTTATTGTTTCTTGTGTAATCATATCAGTTGAAATTTTTTTTTATCCAAATCTTTTAAGTATATACATTGACCTAGATGGTCTAAAAACGATTACTTCTATATCAAAAATAATCTTAAAACCAACGACCTCTAAACACAATTTTTTTTTTTTATAAACCAGCACTTGTTTAGGGGTTGATTCTGATCTTCTGAAAACTGCTTACTTAAATGTTTTTAATAGATGCCTTCGAATGAATTTAAGCTGCGAGTGATTGTCTTATTGTGATAAGAAGACAAAAACTAGTCTAGCTGTTGAAGACAAAAAAATGTTTCTGTTTTAGACGAAGAAATGTCTGCATGTCTGTTAAAAGTGATTGATTTCAGCTTAAGCCGTTGATAATGATGAGGTACAGGTAAAAATTTGTTAACCATGAGTTAAAGAATTTTAACATTTTTTTTTCTTTCTATATTTTTAAGGACCAATCTCGGCTATTGAGGCTTTTTTGTAGGCAGGTTCACTTAATGAAGGCTTTGCATAAAGAACGTTTGAACTTAAAAAGCCGCATCGCTTAAGTGTATCTTTCTTTTCCCTCTAAGAAAGAAAACTCTATAAAAGTCATTAAAAATAATTGTCTCTAAATGTCTGTTGCATGATTTTTCAATTTTTCAGCCAAGTCTTCAATTTAAGCATAATTTTGTTGTTAACTCCTATAGAGTTAACTTATATCGTCAACTTATAAAAACTTAATTTGAATGCACATTCTAATTGCTTGCAAGCCACTTGAAGCGCGTGCCACAAAATCTTTCTTATACAAATTTATCTAATATTTGCTTAGCTTGTCGCTGGCTGATGGCTCAAAAAATGCTCTGAGTACTTTTACATGTGTATCTAATTGTATGTTAAAAGGTTCTTATCGTTGCTTTATTTGAATTTCAAGTTGTTTTTTGATTCATTTTTTAATTTTTGTTTATTTTTTTTTTTTGTTTTTTGTTGTGATAAGCTATTCAGTGCTTGTTGCTGTTATGTTTAGCTGCAATCAGGGCACTATTTTTGTGTTCTTTTGTTGATTTTTGAAATTAAGGTGCGCTGTTTATAACGCTATAATCTACATGTTGTCGTACACAAATAAAAGTGTCGCTTTTTTTGTATAAGATTTATTTGCGTTTATTATCTGCAGCCCTCTTTGTACTGTTGTGAAATGCAAATAAAAGAGTTTTTCAACAGTGTTGACAAAGCGGCAATAAATAAAGCTATCTTTAGTTATAGTTTGGAAAAATAGATACAGAACTGTCTGCACTAAACTGTCTAGATACTTAGTCTATCACTAGCAAAGTGGCTGCATTTATTTAATTTAGTCTTGAAGTTTAAAACAGCGGCCCACATTTTCCACTTACGCCCACTTAAGTCTCTCAAAACTGCTCCAAATTTTATTTTTTTTTTTTTATTTTTTTTGTTTTCTTGTTAACCCTTTTATTGAAATGAAGTTTGTCATAGCCATAAATTATAAGATCTTTTTTCTTAATAAACCTACTCAACGGCCAATAAACTCATATAATTGTGGGAGAATAAAATATATGAAACAACAACAAACACAAAACTATAATGCGTGGGAGTTTCTCAGCAAAGTCAAGATTTTTCATTTGCACTTCATATTTAATTTTCTTTTAGCCAATGATTTAATATATACTAAGGTTAAAAATTGTTGTATAAAACATGTGTGTAGCTTCTTGCAGCGTTCTAATTAATTCAAGTTAAAAAAGGCAATTTAATAGAAAAAAAAAGTAACAACAGCGCCCCCTCAAAAAACACGTCTAAATGCAAAACGCTTAAAAGAGCTGAAAAGCAAAGGGTGGCTTAAAAGCAGCTCTAAAAAAATTGCGCTTTCAGAAAAGCAAATCAACACTCTGCTAAGCCAAACTCTTTGGCCACAAACAAGCTCTTTGGTCACAGCCAAGCTGCTGCTTTTATTGCTTGCTGCTGCTTTTACTGCTTTGTACGCTTTGTGGTAACTCAAGACGATGACGTTCGTTTGGAAAAACACTCAACAACGTGTAGACTAAGCAACTCTCTGGCTTATATGGCTTTTTTTTTCTTTTTTTTTTAATATTCCTGAACTCTGCAGCCATAAGACTTCAGTTCTTTATGCACTGACTTTCTTGCTTGCTTTGTGCTGTTTGTTGTATGATTCTTATTCTTGCTGCGCTGCTGCTTTATCTTGTGCTCGTTTTTGTGTCGTCACTGTTTCGTTGCTTGTTTGTTCCTAGTGGTCGTCGTTATCGTCATAGTCATCGTTTTAGTCGTCATCAACAGCACAACGCCAACCAAGTACAGTCGCGCCTGTATTGCTAAGCATTGTCTGGCTGAGTTTTCAATTTCTGATAGTTTCTATAAGATTTTCTTTTGGTTTCGAGATTTTGACTTTTCATCTTGTAGTCTTGCGGAGTGTGTGTTGAACTTCAAGCCAAGCAATGATGCTTGCCAGCAGTCGAGGGTGCTTTGTATGCTGCAGTTAAAGGGATTGTGTGTGAGTTGGCTCGAAGGAAGAAGAAAATGAATAAAATGGAAATTGCGCAGTTTATTAACTTTTATAGCAATGAATTTAATGGCATTTTTTTCCTTCTGATATATAAAAAATTAATTGTTTTTTGTTTGAACTTCATTATTTATTTAGCCGCAGTAAAAAAATCAAGTTTGTTGCTTAAGTCTTTTGTTTGAAAATGCTTAATATTTGCTATCACTGGGTAAAGAAAAGAATTAGGTAAAGAAAAACTTTAAATATATAAAAATGTATAGTTTAAGTGAAAGATTAAAATTGAACTGTTAATTTAAAGCATAAGAATGTGCATCTTATACATTAATACGTGAACATTAAAGATCATCGTATTCTTTTTTGGTATTAATTAAAACTCAAAATAAATAAAGCTTATATCATTCGAAAAGTTCTGTTCTCCAGATGTGCAGAATGTATATATAAATGATATATATAATGGAGGTGGTTTCCAAACTTCCAAGAAAGAACTTAAACTATTGAGAAAAAACCCGCTCTTTGATCAATATGAAATTTGTTAGGAGAGAGTTCTAGATGAGTTGGATGAATTTAAGTTTTTTTCAAAAATAACAATTTCTTAAAAAAAAATTAATTTTATGCATACGTCAATGGTGAAATTTGTAAAAACATGTGTTTTGTATGCAAAAATTTTGCTTTTCATATCAATATCTTGGTTTAATTTTAACGGTCTTTAAATTTTTCTTATTATTTCTGAAAGTTTGTTAAATTTTCTTTTAAATGTGCTAAAAATTACAACAAAGTTCTAATCAAAAGTATTTTTAATCCATCTTCTTAATATTGTCGTTAGTTATTTAGCGTGTGTTTCAACCAAATGCCAAGAGAGAGCAAAAAAATGTCTCAAATTCAATGTTCTTAACTAGAAAGCCAATATCTCCGCCATCTGGGACTAGATTTCATTTATTTCTTTTTTTTATTTAAGTCTTATCAGTTAACTTAAAAAAATTATTAAAAATTTTACCGTTTCGTTTTTGCTTATATTTAAATAATTCCTTTTTAAAGGAGACCACAAAATTTCAATTATTCTCAAAATATGGGTTAAAAACGATTTTTGTTGTACAAACAAACAAAAACTCAAAATTTCATTTTTGATTTTCTAAAAAAATTTTTACCGAATTTTAGATGAATTTATTTTGTCTCGACAGTAAACTAATAAACTTTACGTAACCTCAAAAAATCAAGGCTACCCAGTGTGATTATTTTGATATAATTAAATTTTTTTAAAATGCTGTTTTTCTATTTTTGAAAAAATTAGTAGATTAAAAATTAATTCTTTAGAAGTAAATAGCTTTACATCTTCGAACAATTGAAATTTATGGCCTCGAACTTATTTTAACCATCTCGCATATAATAATAAATATGCAATCAAAGAATTATACGAATTTCGACCTCAAGCGATACTAGTAAATGCTAGTTAATCTCTTAATGCCTAAATCACTTAAATGCAAAACATTATAAGCCACAATTTATTCTAAAAATTTTCAAAATATATTTTATGGACTCGTTCTGCTTCTGAATTCAAAACCAGCAGCCTTTGTATTGGTTAAGGCTATTTTCTTATGAATTTCAGTCTCAGTGTTAAGCTTGTTCATATTCAATTGCATTTCTTAAGACAAAACAAATTTTTACAAATCTTTAAGTCGACTTTTTCGAATTTTTTACTGCACAAAAAGTCTTGCAAGATTAGCAGCTCACTTACAAGACCTCAAAAAAGGATAAATTTTGGAATGATAAGGAAATATGAAAGTACATGTTAAAACATGGCGAATATATGAACTCAATATAATCAAAAATTCATACATCATTACATGAGAAGCTAATAAATTTTGTTTTTTTAACACGACTAACAAGTTAAATTTATACTAAAAGACACAATAACCTGCCATTTAGCTCACAATTTTTTTCAACCCTTCAAATTTTGCTAGCAATTATTTAATCCACACTTTTAATGACACAGCATAATTCAATATCTATCCATCTTTGCAGTTATAAAATTTACATATACTACAAACTTCACACATAGTTAATTATGTGAACCAGTGAGCATTACCGAAAAAAATTGAATGGTTACAAACATTAATAACTGGCGCTTAAGTTCAAATGCTAACAAGCATGCCATTTATATAGATATTTTCCATAGAAAAGCACTAATTAAGGCGGCTAAATGTAAGTATTTCATGGCTGTCAACTGACTCTGGCAATTAAAGTCCTTACTTCCCTGTGTAATTATTTTTCTGCTTCCTGTCTTATATGATATGATAACAATTGCAACATTCACGCTTTAATGTTGCGACGCGACAATGTTAATGGTTTTCCAAAATAAGTTGAATAAGCAAGTAAGAGCATTTTTTTCTCAGCCATAGAAACAAAACGTGGTTATGGTGGGTGTGAAGAAATTTCCGAGAAACACGCGCAACACACTGTTTGTTTTCTATGGTGCATTTTAAAGCAGTAACGTTAAAACAAAACAACAGCGGGGCATTTTAGGCTAAAGCATAGCGAATTGCATTATTTTTAATTTGAGGTTTCTGACTAAAACTGTCTATAGACTTCAAGGCGAGGTTAGAAAGGTAAGCTGAGGCAAAAGGAAAAGCAAAGCAATTTAAAGCAAACAAAAATTTATTACATGTAGAATAATGGACATTCATTTAAAAGTAGCAAATTCTATTTCAATGACAGATGTTATATATTTATATTAACCCTTTAAGTACTGCCTGCAGTCTTTGAGGCTAATTTTGACTTTGCACTGTTTCCTTGTGTACAAATTTCTTTTAAAAAATTAAGGTTTTTGTATTTTAACTTAAAACTTTTTAAAGAATTATGACAAAAACAATGTATATCTAGGTTTTTTTCTATTTTTTTAAACAAAATTCATTTATAAAGCCAACAAAATTCAGCACTTTTTGTGTGTAATTTCACCCAGTACTACTAGCGTTAAACTTGAGACTTAAGTAGCAGACTTTCGGCAGTCAACATCATTTTATAATCTTCACACATTTTAGATACAATTTTGAAATATTTTGAAAACTTTTGCTTATTTCAAATTAACAAGCGTTCAATGTAAATATAAATTGTTAGCAAAATAAACGTGACTTAACTCGTTTACAATCGCAGAAGCCTTCACTGAAGATGTTGCAACAGTGTCAATTCTCAAGCGTCACAGCAGTGTTTAAGCGATTTACAATTTCAAAGCTTTAACTTTGAGACTTGAACTATGACCACTGAATGTCAAAAGTTAACAATTGCCCTACGTAGCTGTTGCCAGTTAAAGATCACGCAATTCTAGAATAACTTTTTATTATGAAATACTCCTCACTAAACATCCACAACTTATCTGAGAATATTTGAAAAATTGTTAGATTTCACAAGGACATTTTATGCATTATTTAACAGCTGTCATAAAATTCGGTCACACATAAAAACACTAGCCTACAAATCCTGTGCAACATGCTTATAAATATCATAGAAACAAACAACAGCAGAGGCTCAAACAAAAGACTTAAGCAACAAACTTGCACTGCCAAAGAACTAATTGAAAAACCCAACACACACACATGCATGCACACAAATCTCTGTTTTTCTTTTTTGTATTTTCCCTCTTGAGGTGTGGGAATCTGATATATTTCAACTTTGCACCGTTTCATAATAAACTAATAAATAATAATAAGATTTGCTGCCAGAAGTGAACGCACACAATATGTAGCAGCAACAACAACATGTTGAGTATGTATTTAATATGACATTGAAATGAAAAACAAAAAAAAATCACGCACTTGAAATTGAAAATATTTAAGGTAGTAGAAGCAGCTTGTTTCAATCGCAAGAGGCAAGTTTCAGAGTTTCTTAGCGATAAGAATTTACGTTCAATGCTAGGGATTTCCCGGTTTTTTCCTCAGCCATAATAAATGAGTTGGTAATAAATGAGATATGAGTGTTAACATGAAAATAACTCAATTTTATTGCATTTCACTTTAAAACGATAGCAACATCTGTGCAGCATATGCTAGCCAGTTGAGCTGATATATTAGAAATATTGAAACTTCAATGATATTTCAAATGAAAAATGCATATTTTGTACACAACGCATATTCATATTCAATGAGCTTTGAACTGTCTTTTAAAGCTCATCGATAAGAAAGAAGTATTTAAATATACAAAATATAAAATAACGATATGGCAGTCTCCGTAATCGACTGGTAAGCATGCTTGACTGTCAATCCACAGGTTCCGGGTTCAATCCGGGTTCAAATCGGCCGGGACCGATTCTACGTTTTTATATTTTTGTAATTCTTCCATCGATTGAAATTAAAAACGCACCAATATATACGACTTTGGTTTGGTTATACTTGATGGTAGAAAAATTTGTGAATTGGATTGCTTGAATAACTTTAATTGACTGAGGTGAAGGTCATAACACTTGCCTCAGATTCGAATTCCCTTGTTGATATAACGCTCCGCCACACATACAACTTTTTACATTTGTTTCTGTTAAGTTTACTTTCTCTCCTGCTTACCTATCTCACCATTTTCGAACTTATGCAGACTTGACTGAATAGGTTTGACACCTGAAATATTTGGTTCAAAGCCGAAACTTTTGGTTCAAAAAAACAAAAAAAAAATTTAAGAAATATTTCATATTTTTACGGCAGGTATTTAATCCTTACTTGCTTATACTTATGGGTCGTTTTAATTCCTTCTCAAAAACAAAATTTAACAAATACTTTACAAATACACAATCGTCGAGAGTTAAATAATAGCTGTGTTCGATTCGCCAGTGCTCAACTCGCTAGTGAAAAAAAGTCTACTTATTTTGCCTTTAATTGCTCAATAGTTGGCCACACTTTTGTTATGACAGACATACATCAATAAATAAATTAAAATTTGTTACCTACACTGAGGGAAATATGTGTTAAAATTAAATGAAATTGTGTTCATTTTAAACGTATTTGTTTTTGAAATAGAGCTTGAAACAAATTCATTTAAATTAAACACAACTGTTCTTAAAGTTAAATTTAAAACAAGGGTTTTTGTTTTTAAAACAATGTTTTTAAATAAGAAAACAAATTTAAAACAAAAATTTTTAAATTTAAAACAGATGTTTTAAAGCATAATTTTTTCGATGCCATTTTTTAATTTTTTCCGAGTTTTTGATGTCAGATTCGTAATGAGCGACCCTTGGAACCTCCGAATACCGAATCTCAACTCCTTTTAATGAAATTTGCATTATAAATATTTCAATATTGAAAAACTGAATTAGTTTTTATTTTATTTTATGTTCGATATTTTTCAAACCAATGAAAATTCAAAATTAAAAAAATGTCAAAGAAAGTTTCAAAGAAATAATGAATGAAAAAAAATTGAAAGGAGTGTATAGTTAAAATTTAAACACAATTGTTTTAAATTTTGTTTTGTAGAAACGCAAAGGCGTTAATTTTATATTTTAAAAATTTTTGTTTAATTTTAAAGTATGTTTTTTTTCTCAGTGTATCAATAAATCAATCGACATAAGACATTTTGAAATATTTTGAAAATAAAACAGTACAACAATACAATAACAATATTTTGAAAATGTCTGCCTGCTTGAAGAAATTTTATTTTGTTTTTGCACTAACATTACATTTTGGCTGAATCTATGACATTTTACCATATCCCGTACACGAACCAACTAAAAAATAAGAACTTGGCAACGCAACTTTACTCAACCCAATCGTTAATTTACTTTTTCTATCCTCAACTAGCTGGAGAGGAACTTTTTTGTTGTTTTCTCATACAAATTTTGTAATAAGCGACATTAAGTAAAGGTTGGCGAATCGAAGAAATAAAAATTTTTATTTTAAAATAAATTAAAATAAAAATAATTTGTCTATACTTTACTTCTATAATGGAAAATTGTAAATTTTATATAACTTACATAACGAAAAAATTTCCTAAAAGTATGCAAATGAAAGACTTCTTCCTCTAAAGACCGGCTTCTGAAGAGTATGTGCTTACGAGATCGCTTTTAAACTGCAAAAGATATTAAGAGAAAGTTTATTAAATTTGGCCGAGGCGATATCAGCACAAGAAATGTCTCGTGAAGACTTCAGCTCGACGATCCCTTTTGAACCTTCTTTTGACTACAAAAATGCATCGAAATCGTCTGAAATGGTCCAAACAACACTTAAGTTGAACTACAGTCAATTGAAAGAACGGATTAAAGTTCAACGAAATTGCGTCTAAGAGGGGCAACACCGGTGAACGTAATAGTTATGCATGTTTTAAAAGTTGAGTTAGACAAGGAGATAACCGAGTTATGTGGAGGAGTTTTTCTATTCATGGTGTTGGGTACCTTACTCTAATAATTTTAACGGTCAAAGCAGTTCAGTACAATCATCGCTTATGGAAAAAATGTAATCTCTGCAATCAAGAAGCACTTTTCGCTATATGACGAACTTATTTTTCAAGACAACTCTGCGCAGCGGTGTGCCGTGTCAACGTGCAAAATTGATAGGGCAGCAGAATAAGTAATTCGTACACCAGCTCAGTTAGAGAGAGGAGTTTCATCCATTGTTTAACTGCAGCATACTTGGAGCTCAATTACTATGAAACCACACTGTGCTTCTTAAAAAGGTAGACACGCGCCTGACACTTGTTGTTGAGAAGTCATCAAGTTCATCGCAGAAGTAGAAACCCAGATTACCTTGCCATCTTTTGGTGAGCGCGGGGCAGAAACATAGAAGATGAGGTATGGTTTCTTCCTCCTTTTGGTCTCTGTAGATACTACAGAAGTATTTTATAAAAAGGTTTTGTCGTGCAGCATGTCTGCCTATCAAGCAGTGTCCTGTTTTGATGGCCACCATAGTAGATAAGTCTGACCTATCCAGTGAGAGCAACGCTCTAGAGCAACTGAGATCAAGAGACGGCCAAATAGGGCTAGAAATCTTGCAGAGAGTTCGTTCAGTCCTGACCGGTGAGTGCAAAGCCGTTTCTACAGAGTATCCCTTGTTATAAGCATCAGTGATGCCGATAAAAAGCAGATTAAATGTTACTGCGGAGGTACAGATCTATGAGCCGTTCTATATTAACATAGCTGTATTTTAAATTATGTAGGATCAAACTAGTATGTTAGTCATATTAGCAAGAACATTTCAGTCATACTATCAAGAAGGAGTAACCATCATACAATATCTTTTAATCGCGAACATTCGTCATAAGAAATTTTAAAGTTATCATAGCATATTTTTTTCTAATAAATATGCAATACATTTTAATATTATTTTCCTTCTTCACATTTTTTTTTCAGATCATTGGCAATGCATTTCTTACAATTACTATAGCATACTTTTTAGAGCACTTGACTTAGCATCCACAAGTCTTGAAAAAAACTAACTGCCCACAAGCATGCTTAAAGTAATTTTGTCTTCAAAGAAACATGAATAATAATGTTTAGCATACTTATAGGCAGTCTTATGCGTTCCACAAGTGGAATCTAATTTTTGACTTACCTTCAAGGCGCAGAATATGCAGTCTTGGCCGCTGCAAACATGTTGATTCAATGAACGAAAAGAACGGCGAAAAGCGTCTAAGTGCCATAAGACCTAAAAGAACACAAGAGACAGAAGCAAAACAAACAGATCAGCAACAAGTAATATAAAGAAAACGACAAGATAAACATAAAACTAAAAAAACAATAAATAAGTTGTTGTAAAGTTGTTGTAACTGTTTGTGAGCAAGACAGCAGAAAAACGAGTTTATGTTTTTGTGCAAATATGTGTGTTTTGTTTTTGTTGTTTTCTTTTATTTTTATTTGCTTTTTCTACACAACATATAGCTTATGCAGCAAAGCAGCCATTTTATTTTGTGTCTTAAAGTACAAAGTAAAGAGAACTTCAGCATAAGAGTTATACATATAAAAAAGAAAACAAATCCAGCACAAAAGGTAGCTTGGAACGGAACAAGAAAACTGGTTTCTCACGCGTGCATTTGTATAGAAACTCTAACAACATGGAGTGAAGTGACTGACTGGCTAGCCACAATTTCTTGGCCTGGCAAGTTGACGCTGAAAACTTTGTTTCGCTACATCGCATGAACGCAGGAACATGAAAAAGTGGGTACAGCTTATAATGATGCTGGCTGAATTGGTTGGCTTGGCTTGACTTGAAAGTGGCTAAAAGCTTTTTTCTTTGGTTTTTTATTTTTTTTATTATCTTGAACTTATTTGAGTTGGCTTCAAGTGTGGTTCATGTTGGCGCAGATTTTGCTACAACACACGAAGGCTTGAGTAGCTAAGTTGCAGCTGAGCCAGTTGGCAGCAGAGCCAAAATGAACAGTAACAGCGCATGTGATTCTGTGAAATTATCTTTAGCTGGTTGCTGTGACGCTGCCCCTGCGGAGACTTTTGTGCTATAATGTTTTTCGTTGTGAGTTTCGCGCTTATTGCTTGACTCTGCTTTGCAGCCAACTCTAGCGATATGCTTTGAGTTAAGAAAACTTTTGTATTTTGAATTCAAGCAACGTCTTTTGCTATAGCAGTCAGCTTGGAGTTGTACATTGATTGTTGTTTTTATGTTGCTTTTGTTGTTGTTTCATTTTTTGTTTTTTTTTTTTTTTTGTTATTTTAAGTTAGGTGGCTAGTGTTGTTTGCCACTTTTATGCTGCTTGCTTGTTTCGGGTCAGAGAAAAAAAAATCAAAATTGAGCTCAGCTGAATTTATTTTCTGTTTATTTTCTTATCTTAACGAAGCTTGTTATCTTAACGAAGCTTGTTTTTTGGTCTCTTTATTTTTTAACATTGGTTTGACAGCATGAGCCACCATTTTGTGGATGTGATTTTTTAACACAGCTGTAGGTACTTTAGACTTTGAGAAATATATGAGTATCTAGCGTTTATTTAATTCGCTGTTGGTGACTATTTGAAATGCGTTAAATGAACATTTGAGAAGCTTTATTTTTTACTAAAATTTTTAAAATTTTATTAAAAACTGTTTATTGATGTGCTGTTGTTAAGTATCTGTAACGATTTTACTTGTTATAGTTATGTTAAGAAACTGATTGTGCTTCAACGCTGTTATAAGCAAATCTAGAAGAATTTCTATCAATAAATTTTTTGCAAAATTAATTTTGTAGCTTTGATTGCTTTATGTACATTATTAAAATATTTTTTATAAAAGCTTTGTCATCGTTCTTATCTATTTTGCAACTTATATAACTTTTTTAAAAGCTTTGCAAGCAATTTGCTTGTATTCATACAAAAGACTTAAGACACAAACCTGTTTTAAATATCTTGTTTCAAATGAAGCCAAATGGGAAATTAAAAAACCTTTAGCACATTTTTATTAGCTTTTTCAGCAGACTTAAAATATCAGGGCAAAACAATGTAATATATACACATTCACAGCAAAAACACACCAAACTCAGAACTATAAAAAACATTCCAACAACTTGTTAAGAATTAACCCAATTTAGACAGCTCCAAATTTGCTGACTTATTCATCACTCGTCATTCGACATTCGTCATTAAATTTGTTCAAATAAATTTGGCTTCAAAGCATGCTACTTAATTTAGACCAAACCAAACACAAAAACATAAAATTTCAAGATCAAGTTCTGCCTGCCACATCGTGCCAAAAACGAGCAATTCAAAACAAAACGAGAACTACACATTTAATTTGTTGACCAAATAAAACTTTGGCGCTCTATGTGACTGAATTTTACAGCTTAGCAAAATTTAACAAAACAAGATTTTTCTCTGTGAGCTTCATAAAGCCTCTTTTTAGCCTCTTCTTTGTAACACATGCGCTTCTTATACAACAACTGCTAAAACAAAAGCATATAAACTGATACCATTTCAAGTGTTGGCTTGAGTCTATAGCCCACAACGACTTGATCAGTGAAAGGTTTAAGCTTTCGTTTTGCTCGCTATGCGGATTAAGTTACAGATACCTAAGCACTGGCTTTATAAGCATGTAGGTGGCCAACAAAGCATTGCATGGTTTTAATAGAATGTAATTTAATTTAATTTAATTATTCTTCATGAAAGCAAGACAAAACAAAAAGAAAACGTTTACCAACTTTGAACTAACTTACAAAGCGAGAAAACCAAAATAAAACAACAATTCATTTAACTTATTTTGCAAACACTAAACTGACTTACTGACATCAGCGGCAGCATTAATATAGCAGAACTAAAACTATGGAAAAACTACGGAAAAGAATATCA